>LWCB01004775.1:0-12382 GCA_001630525.1 Coelastrella sp. M60 | reverse complement strand
GATGGGCCGGCTGCCTGCTTAGCCCGCGAACTGCCCGAGCCAGCGTTCAAGCTGACATGCGGGCGGGAACCAGGCGTCAGGGGCTGCAGGAGTGGGAATAGCATTAGGAACTTGGCTTTGGTAGTTTAGAATACTACACATCTCACCATGAGGGTGTGTAGTAATGCTGTATTAGCAGCAGACTGTCGCTAGAGGCTTGCAGCTGCCATTAGAAGCAACCTGCAAGCTTGCTCGGCAACCAGTCAAAATGAGTCTAACTTGCTGTGCCACGGGACCTTGCATGCAGTGTATGAATGCACTTAAGTCAGAACTTCGCAACAGCCAGGGAAGTTCAACGAGACTGCATCACTTGGTGTTCAAGCAAACAGGGGTATCTGCTACATTGCGAGAACTCCTTGGACGATTGACAACAATCAGAAGGTTCAAGTAAAGATACGATATAGTTATTCCCAACCCGGTTCAGGTAGAGACGGCTTGAGTGAGCCACTTCGCGCTTTACTGCAACCCAAGCAGCTGCGTTGAAGTATGGCCACGCTTTGGGGTAACCAAGCAGATTTGACGCTTTACTCAATCATATTCAGTAAATTACTCAGATTTTTCCGACGACTACGAGTATCACTACAAATACCACTACAAATATCACTAGGAGTACCACTACAGACACCACTAGGAGTACCACTACAAATATCACTAGGAGTACCACAACAGACACCACTAGGAGTACCACTACAAATACCACTAGGAGTACCACTACAGATACCACTAAAGTTACCACTATTGATACCACTACAAATACCACTAGGAGTACCACTACAGACACCACTAGGAGTACCACTATAAAATACCACTAGGAGTACCACTACAAATAACACTAGGAGTACCACTACAAATAACACTAGGAGTACCACTACAGATACCACTACAGACACCACTAGGAGTACCACTACAAACACCACTAGGAGTACCACTACAGACACCACTAGGAGTACCACTACAAACGCTACTAGGTGTACCACTACAGATACCACTACAGATACCGCTACAAATATCACTAGGAATACCACTACAGATACGACTACAGATACTACTCGGAGTACCACTACAAATACCACTAGAGATACCACTAGAGATACCACTACAAATATTACTAGGAGTACCATTACAGATACCACTACAGATCCACTACTGATACCACTAGGAGTACCACTACAAATATCACTAGGAGTACCACTACTGATACCACTACAGATTTGTATCACTAGCAGTACCACTACAAATGAGACCACAGATACCACTACTGATACCACTACTAATACCACTACACATACTACTAGGAGTTCCACTACAGATACCACTACTGAAACCACTACAAATACCACTAGGAGTACCACTACAAACACCACTAGGAGTTTAGGGAAGAAAGCCATCCCATCTCCAGCTCTACCCAGTCTTCTCGCCAGGTTGTAAGCCAGCCCTCTGTAGTTGACCTGCTTTTGTTTCTAGGCGACAAGACAGTCCATGCGGGCTCCACTTGCACAGAGGACTTTTTTCAATGGTTCGTAGGATTGTCTGGGTCAGAATCCTGCAGAGCAGATTGTTGACAGGCAGGGTTGAAGGGGGTGTCAAGTGAACCATATCTTCTAAGGCTACCATGTAGTCTGAGGCTGAATTGAGCGGAAGCAACAAGACACTGCAAGATGACTCTCTTCATGTGCCGTGTCCACAGAACTGTGGAGTATAAGATAGTGGACAAAGACAGCGACAGCGCCTACAGCCACTATATGCTGTGACATGACTGCATATTGCACATGTATGCAACCCTGAAGAATCGCCACCACTGTATCTCACGTCATTTTCAGACCACTTAGCCATGCAGAATACAAGATGCTTGGCACAGCTGTATGACATGCACTGGGGCCGTCACCCAGAGCAGTAACTTCAAGAGTCCTGCTGCAGGATCCCAGTTTTCCAAGACCAGATGCAGATCCCCTGACAACATCCTCAATGACCTCAAAAAACGAAGGAGCCTTACCTTACGATAGATGGATCATATATGGCCATTGGCCCTGTGCCAACTCTGGGATGTCCTCTACATCATTCGCCACGTGCTGTGGAGCTGACCCCTTGGCACCTGAACAGTCCTGGGCTGGGTGTCTCTCATGTGCACAGACCTCTGTCGATGCTCTATGACACGAACTGGTGACGGATTGCCATCAGCGCGCCTGTTGCTGCACCTGCAGTGCAGTATACCTGCACATCACAACAGAAAGGCACGGGTGAATCATGTTGGGGTGGGGGCCTAGTGGGCTTGGTGGCTGAAGGCTTTGAGGAGGTTTGAAGCACAGGTTACAAGCTGTGAGAATCAGCGCAACCTTGACTATATACTCCTCAGCCAGGTCATGTTGTTGAGTGCTGTGTTGTGTTGCAGTTTGGGTATGATATCGTGCAGGACGCATTGTTGCAACGCAGCTGCTGTTGTGCCGTGCTACTTGCTGCTCTCTACAACTAAAGCAAGCTTGTCATTACAGGAATTGTGAAGCATAACAGCTGCCCTACAGGGAATCTACGTTCACAGCAGATGCTGCTCAAGCTAGAGTGCATGCTGTCTACACTTGCAGCAATAGATACTCACCAGGTGTGCGTAGGCTTGCACAGGGAGGGTGATCAGATGCACCCAGCTGCCACAAGAGGTAGATGGCACGACACTGATTGCTGCTGTTGCAGACGAGGCTGTTGATGGTGCCACTGTTGCAGATGCCACTGCTGCAGCTGCCTCTGACAGTACAGGCTCAGCTTTGGATGATGGAGTTGGTGCCTTAGGCTTGCTGTCTTCCGGGGGGGTGGCAGTGGAGTTCTTGTGCGATGCCTGCGCTTGGACGCTTCTTGCAACGGCACCTATGGACCCCTTGTGCCGATTGCCTTGCTCTTTCATCAGAGGGGCTGGTGAAGGTGCTGCAGCTGCAGGGATGGGTGCAGGGGCGACCTGCCTGCTGTCTCTTGCGTGGTCGATGTCCCGCTTCAGCTGCTGCTTTTGACTAAGCTTGCTGGTTGAATTGCGGACGCGCACATCGCAGTCGCGGGAGATGCGGGCTACGGGCGCTGGGGCTGGCTCAGTAACCTGCGCTTTGTTAGCAGCATTTGTGGTGGCTAGGGTGCCAGCTGAAGCGCGGCGGGCCCCCTGTTTTTCTTTCTTTCTGTTTCTGGTGCCAGACATTTCTGTTTCGGGTGTCTGAGTGCTCAGAAGTACCAACGACAGTTTTGAATCGTGTGGGTGTGTTGTTGCCGGAAGGTGTGTCGCTTGCTGAGAATAACACAGCTGAAGCCCGAAAGCGACTTTTATCCGCAGAACTCTGCCCCTCGAGACCTATGCCCCAAGAACACCGCTTGAGCCCCGGGAGCTTGAGGATGAGCTTCGGCCAAGCAGTTCTGAAGGGATTCAACAAACTTATTAATCTTACATGGGCAAGTTGTCTGCCAACCAGCCCACGACAGCAGCGTGGGCTTTCACATGGCTAAGCGAGTCATCAACGCACCTGACTGATTGTGAACCAGAACTGGGATGCTGTTGCTGCCGCAAGGTTTGTTTGCATCACAGACTATCGTTTGGTCATCGTTCAGCCAATCTGTTGTCTTGAAATATAACCTCCAACACGCCTGGTCGGACTGGAACAAACTCTCGAGTGTCATCAACTAGCAGTTGCTTGCCAGTGTTAGCTGTCGTTGCATTCACGGACACAGCTAGCGACACCACGCGTCGCTAGACATGAGAAAGCAGAAGGTATATTGGGGATCCTGCCTGTGTGCATGCAGGTCTTTCCAGTGAATGAGTGAGCAGCAGTCCTTATGCATCTCCTTACTTCATAACCCAGAACTAGCATGTATGACCTACGTGAAACAAAGTCATGAACGCGGTGCTAGGCATTACAGAACATCAACATTTGGAAACAGCTTGCCTGAGTGTATCCAGAGCTTTCTACTTGTCCAATGTGCAGCAGCCAAGTCCAGCAGTGATGCATTCAGTTGCCAGTTAGCCTGCTGTGCATGTTTCATGTTATGCTTTCTGCGTGTTTGCTATGTTTTCTTATACTTAGCCTGCATCATGCCTGGCTGACCAACAGCAGTTGCGAGATGGGCTTGCACCCAACCTGCTTCATCAGCAATACATTCCTTTCACTGTTACAGATGGTTGCAGTGCTGCCTATTGTCTGCTGCATGGACCCTTGCTGAGCCACTGACACCTGTTGGAGGCATCTCAGAATGACGCTGCTGCTGCTGCTGCTGCTGCTGATACTCCCAATACTGCAGCACTTGGTTCTCCAGCTTTGACATCAACTGGCTTGGGAGCTTCAGCTGCTTTTGCGGTAGAGCCACGGTTATTGCAACAGCAGCAATGGTGCATGATGTGGCAGTAGCTCCTGCTGAGGAGCAGCATGCTGCTAGCAACAGGTTGAAGCTGACTGATCTCCTTTCGGAGCTGCTGAAACATCCGAAACCCCTCATCCATTTGCTGCATTGGATCTTGTTGCTGCTGCCAGTCGGCAGCAGCAGCATCATGATGTGATCGATCAGGAGACCTTGGACGTGGCTGGTGGTGGATTACAGATCTGTGATCAGGGCATCACTGTTGCTCAAGTGCTGAAGCAGTGGCAAGTGGATAGCATGGCAGGGTGGAATCTGTTGTCAGCATTGAGCGACAGATCACATGAAGTCCCTGACTCGGCCAATTTAATGATGATTATATAATGATGATCAGCTTGTAACATGGGAGGTGGTAATTCGAAGCAATCAGTACAACAAAACCGATGATAGCAGACTCCAAAAGTTAGCCAGCCTGGTTATTGAAAGCACAGATGCAATCAGTCATATGCAAGTCATTCACACATGATGCTGTTCGATTATCTTACTTGTTTATGAGCTAGCACATTAACAAAAGATAATCAAACATAAGATAAGCACACATCATCACGAATGGCCTCTGCCTGATTTGGAGCCAGACCACCCAGCAGCATCTGCTGCTGCTGCTCGACGTCGCCGTCAGTGGCACTGCTGCTGCTGCTGCTAGTGCTTCTTGATATCACCACCCAGCTGCTGCAGAAGCCCTTTCTACAGGTTACGCTTGTGATGTCCTTGACATTGACTACAATTACATCATTATTACGACTTGGAATGGATCTAGATCTATCAAATGAATCAGTATTGCTGCTGCTGCTGAGATCTGCTGCTAGTGCCGCTACCACTGCTGCTGAGGCAGTACAACTGGCAGCAGCAGCAGCAGCAGCAGCAGTAGCAGTTGCCATGACTGGCCCGCAGCTGGCCGCAGCTTCTTGGTCAGTTAGAAATACCAGCCTATCAAGAAACTGCACCAGCCAACCAGCCTGATTATGTATTGGTGCACAGATAGCACAATGCACCACTCTGAGAACAATGTCACTGTCATCATGGGCAACGCACTCCGAGTGCAGGCTGCCGCTGCCGCTTAAGCTGCTGAGGGCTCTGGGCCAGGCTGAGTCTTCTGTGTCAGGAACCAGTGGCTGCTGCAATGCACCGTGCTGCTGCTGCTGTTCAGCAGTGTCAGGCTGCTGCCTAGGCAGTACAATTTTGATAAGATTACTGGCAGCTAACACTGCCTCAAGATTACTGCCTGTACCGCACACTGCATTCCATAACAACTGAAGTAGCTGAGAATGCATGCATTGCCCACTGCTGCTGCTGCTGCTGGCAAACACCAGGGTTCTGGTAATCCCTGTTCCCTGCACCACAGAACCCTGATCTACAATCTGCAGCTCCAGGCCATAGCACTCCCCAACACTTGTCTTCACTGACTGTTCAGACACCCCAACAATGCAATGCAAGGGAATAGCAACTGTTAGATCTCTGTTACTATTCTGCGCCCCACTGAACATGTTACTAAACCCTAGATGACTGTCAGTAACATACACAACCCCGGTAGGTGTGGTTTCTGCAACCCAGGACCTCGTGCATTGCTCCAGGCTGGCATTATCAGGCCTGGTGCAGCTGTCAGGTACCATCAGGCTGACATCAGCAATGCTGCCAAGGAGATTTGGAACCTGTCCCTGACAGTCAGGCTGCTGCATTCCCAGCAGCAGCAGCGGCAGCAGCGGATCCAGCGCAACCTGTTGCTGCAACACCCTCAGCTTCTGCTGCGCTGCTGGCTGCTGCTGCCGTTGTCGTAACAGTCGCAAGATGTCAAGTAACGTTACATCGCTGCTATCGCTGCTGCTGCCAAGTGCTACTACTGCCATCTTGCCAGTGAGTAAACTTATGATTTGCTCAGAGCTGACAGCAGCAGTGAAGAGCAGCTTGTCAATATACCCAAGAGTCAGGCTGCTGCCAGCAGCAGCGGCGCTGCTGTCGGCACAAGCTGCTGCTGCTGCTGCTGCTGCTGGTGCATTGTGGTCATGAAGGATAGACGTGTGCAATGCAGCAGCACTCTTTGGACACTGTATCAAGTCTGTATTGAGGAAGCCAATGTCATCAGCAGCAGTATCCGCCCAAACTCGGTGCTGCAGATGAAGTAACAGCTTGCTCATAACCTTGCATTCTGTTGCTGTCAATGGCCTAGCTTTGGCTGCTGCTGCTGCTGTTGCTGCTGTGTCACCAGCGTCAGCAGACAACAGCTGCTGATGACATTGGTTGAGCACTAACTGGTGAGTACCATGCAAAGCTGCGCACCAGCTTGCTGCTGCCAGCAGCAGTTGCAACCTCCCATGCTGCTGCTGCTGCCCGGCAACAGCCGCTGCCTCATGCATTGGCAGCAAATGCCGCAATGCCAGCATCTCCCGCTTACAAGCTGCCACAACCTCCTCAATGCACATGCCATAGGCAGCAGCAGCAGGCTCAGATGGTTTGTTACTGTACTGCGCAATGAGAGATCCAGATCGCCACAATGCATTGCTGGGTGGCTGAGAGGGAAGCTGGACAGGTGGCGGCTGGTAGAGCTGGTCAAACATATCTTTGACCTGGTCAAAGTAGTCAATGATCTTGTTGAATTCGGAAAGTACGAGATTTATGTAACGGGATTCAAAGGCGATTTGATAAGCGGCAATGCAATTTGCCAGTGCATTGGTTGCATTGCTGCTGAGCATGGTGGCCAGGTTGTCAGGGCTTATCAGCCTGGGCTGCTCGCTTCCAATGCACGCTGCTGCTGCTGCTGCTGCTTCTGGAGCAGGTGCATTGTACATAGGATACTGCACTTTGTTGTTGCTGCTGCTGCTGCTAACTGTTGGTACTGCTGGCACTGTTTCGCCCAGCAGCACTTGACTGACAGTCATCACAGGTTGCATTGGTATTGCTGCTGCGGTGACTGCTGCTGCTGCTGCTGGATAGCTGATGCCACTCACATATGCAACAGAGCTCCGCTGCTGCTGCTGCTGCTGTTGATCTACAGCCAGCTGAGCAACATCAAGATCCTTGGACAATGGAGCTGCTGTCATAACAGGTATTAATTGATCACTGCAGCTTGCATTGCTGCTGCTGCTGCTGCCGCCAGCCTGAGAGGGAGAGGGCGGTGGAGAATCTAACAGGATCTGGGGAGAGCTCTCATCATATCTGATATTGTGTAATGACTGCATTTGTTGCTGCTGCTGCCACTCTGACCACTGCTGCTGCTGCTCTTCTGTACCTGCAAAGACCAGACCCTCTGCTGACATTGGCAGTACAGCAGCAGCGGCGGCAGCAGCAGCAGCATTAGGACTTACTGCTTCCATATCTATAGCAGCAGAGTCAGAAGCCGTTGTTGCTTCGAGCTCATGAGCAGCAGCATGATTAAGGGCTGCTGCTGCTGCTGCTGCTGCTGATGTTTTTGCTGCTGCTGCTGCTGTGTCTGGTGCAGATTCTCCAGGTGATTCAGACATACCAGCCTGCTGCTGCTGCCGCCGCCGCTGCTGCTCCTTCAGAGCCTCGATGATGATGTCTGGTATCTTTACTGCTGTTACATATAGGTGTTTCTGCTGCTCTCTTACTTCCAGATTTTCTCGTACTATGTTGGTGATGTGAGTCAAATCTTGCACTCCCTTGCTGCTGCTGCCAGCAACAGTGGCGGCGGCGGCAGCAGCAGCAGCAAGGACCTGGGGCCTTGGCATCTTGACAGCAACAGCTGCTGCTTCTTGTTCCTTTATATGCAATTCATACATTGCTTGTTGCAGCTGCCTGTTCTGACATGTGATTACTGCTGCTGCTGCTGCTGCTGCTGTGCTGGCAGCACTGCTGCCACTGCTGCCAGTCGTCAGGCTGCTGCTGCTGCTGCTGCCATAAGTGCTCCCATGGTAGTGCTGCATAACCTGCAAATGCACAGAATAGAATGCACTTCAAGAGTTCATTGCAGCTGAAGAACATGTTCCAGGTGTAGCTTCAGTATATCGCTGCATCATGCTGCTGCTGCTGCTGCTCTCGCCTATTGCTACCTCTCACCTTATGTATCTCTTTGCCAAGATGTGTGCTCTCTTCTGTCATCAGTTGCAAACTGTTCATGATAACTGCCATCTCTTGTTGGAATATCAACCCGCCAGGGCTACGACCATTGCTAACGGCACTGCTGCCAGCAGCAGCAGCAGTAGCAGTACTGGACCCAAGCTTACTGCAGGACTTATCCCATGCAGCCTGGAGTGCTGTCAGGTACTGCTGCTGCATGCTAGCAACTGCTGCTGTCAGGTATCTGCCATACGCAGCAGCACTCCAAGACACCTGCTGCTGCTGCTGCTGCTGCTGGTGTGCGATATTGGCAGCAGCAAAACGCCATGTGTCTCTGCCTGATATCGGTTGACCATTACTGCTGCTGCCAATTGCTGCTGCTTCAGCAGCAGCCTGGTTATCAGGTACTGCGGCATTTGTTGCATCTGTGCTGTGCTGCTGTGCATTGACAGCCCTTGCATTCCCTGCTGCTGCTGCTGCTGCTGGCGTTGCTGCTGCTGCCACAATATTCAATGCATGTGCCAGCATCTCATATATATCTTTATACAGTGCAATGCATGATGTTGCTACAGGAAAAGATGCATTGTATGGTTTCCAGATCTCTTGATTGATGTTACGATCGATGCTGATCATGATGATCTCGTGGCAACTGGAGATCCATAGCTGGTGCTGTAGCAGCAGCATCTCGGCCCACGGAAAGGGTACGATCTGGTGCTTGGCAGCAGCAGCAGCAAACCTCTGGCCACTTGGCAGCAGTGATGTTTGCTGCTGCTCCTGATCATCATGATGCTGCTGCTGCTTGCAGGAGATCTTGGCTGAAGGATGCTCGCCTAAAGATGCGGTAAGCAGATCAACAAAGCTGTGGCTGCTGCCATCACCAGCAGCAGCAGCATGATCTGGAGCCAAGAGACCAGCTTTATGCAGCAGCAAATGATAATGCATCACTGGATGCTGCAGGATCTTGATTACTGCTGCCAGACTGCTGCTGCTGCTGCCAGGGCAGGCAGCAAATGCACTGAGGAGCTCATTTCTAACAACATTGTAGCGAGCAGCAGCAGCAGCAGCTGCAAGTGGCCAATACTTCATGTTCCATGATGCATTGCTGCTGCTGGCAGCAGTTGGAACCACAACAGCATCAATGTTGCTGCTGCTGCCGTTGCTGCTGCTGGCAGTAGCAGCAGCATGAGCCAAAGAGCTATATGGTAGCCTGCTGACTAAGCGACTGCTGCCAGCAGCAGCAGCACTTCTGCCTCTGAACATGCTGATGTCAGCAATTGTCTGTTGATGTGCCAGATATATGACATGTGCTAGATGTTGGATTCCCTGGTGTGAACCCTTTGCTGCTGCTGCTGCTGCTGGTTGCGCTGCTGCCACTGCTGCTCGTGCTGCTGGCCCAGTTTCCGATCTTGCTTGATGAGTCTGCTTCTGCAGCTGCTGTGCAGCACTAGACGCCATCTGCTGCTGCAGCAGCAGCGTGAGGTCACCTTGCTGCTGCTGCTTGTCCACACCTTGCTGCTGCTGCTGCTGCTGAGCCCATGTGATGATAACCATCATTTCCTCCAAGATCTGCTGATCATACGGCAGCCCCTGATGACTCATCATCTCACTCGTCATCATTACTAATCCCCCTAACAACCACCTCAGCCAGATTATCTCATGATGACTAATCCACATAATCACTGCTGACTCAGCCAATGCGCTGACCTGGCGTTGACTCAGGTTGACCAGGTTTGACTGAGGATTCAAAGAGTTGACCAGAGGCTGGAGCAGATGTGTTAAAACCGCAAAGGGTGACAATAACGGTGTTGCCTTTGCTGCTGCTGCTGCTGCTGGGGGTTGGTAGGTGATCGCTGGTCCCATCCATGCCGCTGTCAATGTCTGTCTGTCTTCTAGAAGACGTTCAGCGAGTGCGAGTCGCACACTTTGCCACCTGCGGCGTGTAACAATGTAACATTTCAAACCGAAAAGTTGATACTGGTTGCACGCATACAATTGGATCCCTACAAGGACCTGGTGGTGAAAATTAACAACATGAAATCATCAGTATCTGATTGCAGCAAGCAGTAAGACATCCTCATGAGATTTTTACCATGCAGGTGGGTTGTGAATCGCTTGTGTACATTTCCCCCTATAGATATAGATTGTTTTAGAAATCCTTCAATAATCAACAATTGCATCAAAACCTGACATGCATTCAATCACAACAAGAGCAAGAGTAAAACAAACTTCCAAGAATCATACATGCTTACCTTATTCCATACATCTGTGCGTATGCCATGATCAACTGCAGCCCCAGTGGTCCAGCCTGATTCCAAATCATGTGATTATAACGTGACGCTGTCAAATCACAATACCCTGGGACCCCAGTGCACAGACGAAACCCTGGCTGGTAGTTCACACTTGAGCCCTGCAGATTATTGGGCAGTTGAAAGAAAAATGTCAGTGCTACCTTTGATATTAGATATACCGCAGTGTGGACGTCCAAAGGTATACAACATGGACTTGCAAATATTGAAATTTGCACTACAAAACACAGTATGTATACAAAAACCACACAACAGATGTTTGTATTAGATATCTGTGATGTACCTTAATAATAGCCGTGTACTTCTCAGTGTCCTTCAAGCTCCAGATCCACCTCAGCAGCAGCAATAATCCTCCTTCATAACCTCCACATGATGACGCAATCACATGATTTAATGCCGAGTCAGCCCAACATGACCAATGCACGTCCATGGCTGCCAATTGTTCGTGCTGCTGCCACTGCTGCTGCTGTGGGAGTTTTGGCTTTACAATATGAGCAGTACCCATGATACGGGTCTGCTGCTGTTGAGTCTTGAATGCAGGACATCTGCCCAAAGCCAATGCACTGCTGCTGGCAGCAGCAGCAGCAGCAGCATTAGCCCCTGCCACATCATCATGGCCTTCTTGTACTGTGTCACAACCAGGCATTGAAGGTGCAATGATTGTATCTTCTGCTGCTTGATCGCTTACTTGATCTGAATTCTGCTGCTGCTGCTGCTGCTGCTTGTGTAAAACCAACTGTGCTTGCTCTGCCGTTATTCTACGTTCAACTAGTACCCGTAGTTTCAACCTCACACTACCAACCTCCTCCTGCTGCTGCTGCTGCTGCCACTGCTGCTGCTGCTCCAATGGCCAGCTGGCAGCAGCAGCAGTGCAACCTTGCATAACACCTGCTGATGCATCAAGGACCATCATACCAGACGATCTGGCAGCAGCAGTAGCAGTGGAATCACTGCCGCTGCCAACTGACTTGGTTGTATGCTGCTGCCCCTGATCCCTTGCAGCAGCAGCAGCAACATCATCTGTCTGTTCATCTTCTTCACTGTCTGACAGCCTGAACTCCCAGGTTTCAATGACATCAGACTTTCCCTGCACAAATGGTGTTTGGGCTTTGTTTCCTTGTGCTGCTGCTGTTGCTGCTGCTGGGTGACGCTGCAATCCCAGATCTCTGGCCAGCAGCCTGGAGCCTGGTGCTGCCAGGCTGGGGTCCTGAGGACTCTTGGCAGCACTGCTGCTGCTGCTGCTGCTGGGCCTAAACAATGGCAGTTCCAGCTCAAACTCACTGAGGCCGTTACTTGTTACAAAACTGTTACTCTTCTGCGCTGCAAGACAATCAGCAGCATTGATAATCTTTGAAATAGCTGCTGCTGCAGACGATGAGTCAGCATCCTCTTGCTGCTGCTGCTGCAACAGCTGCGACGGATGCTGCTGCTGCTGTGCTGCTGCCAGTGCTGCCAATGAACCTAAGTGTACTGCTGCCTCACCCAGAAGTTCATGTTGGAGTAGCTGATTTGCTGTTCGCTGCTGCTGCTGCTGCCATCTCACCATGTGCATTCCAGTCACAACACATGCCCACGTCTTCTGCCCCGGTGAATGATGTCAACAGCTGATAACCTGACAGGGGAGAGGTAGACACACAGCACCAGCA
>LWCB01004770.1:0-11336 GCA_001630525.1 Coelastrella sp. M60 | reverse complement strand
CACTGCGCAGCCGCTGCCATGACATCTCCCAAGCTGAGTTCTGAATGCCAATGTGTAGAGCTGTCAAAGCAGGGTGGTGCTGCAGCAGCCAGCGGCCAAGATCATCCAGAGTGCCGAATGCTGCTGCTGCTGCTGATACAGAGGGCAGCTGCCCATCAGAGAGAATGCCATCCAGCACTGCAGCTGCCTTCTTCCTATCATCTCTAGCTCCTGCAGAAGCCGCAGCTGCTGCTGTAGCCAATGCTGATTGACCCTCAAGTGTTAGTATGGGCTTCCATATGTCGTAGAGTCCGTAGACGGTCAACTGCTGCAGATGCCGCAGGCAGATTGCTGCATTGATGAATGCTGCTGTTGCTGCAACATCTGTCAGGGATTTCTCCCAAGAGGAAGTGGTTCCTCTACCAGCTGTGTAACTCAGTGACAAAGGGGCATATTGCAAAGGCGGCAACTTGACATGAAGCTGCTGTAGCATTGGAAATGCCATCACTAAGTGCCTCAACGTAGATGGGAGATCAGGCCAGGGAACTCTTTCATCATAGCTCCAGTCTGCTTCAATGGTCAGGTGTTGCAGTTGCCACCCCGCAACAACTGCTGCTGCTGCTGCTGCTGTAATGTGTTGCAGATCTTGAGCCAGACTACGCACTGCTATGCCGCATATCACCAGGGTCTTTAGCCTCTGAATCAAAGACTCTAGTGGCAGCAGCGTGTCTAGTCGTGGTATGATGGTGATGTTGTTGCTACTGCTGCTGCTTTCAACATCAGCCGCCAGCAAGTGTAGCTCTGTGAGTCTAGTGCGCTGGGAAAGCAGCCGCATTGCCGTTTTGAAGATATCTGATGTTACCTTTCCAGTGATAATGATGCGGATGCTGCTGACATGTTGCAAGCGGTGTGTGGCCTGGCACCACTGCTGAGGGTATTGCATGCTGCTGCTGTGTGATAGTCTCAGGATTAGGTATGGGGCATGCTGTGTAGTGCGTTTGAAGACAGCTTGGCTAACTTGACGCAGATTGCCGTAGTCATGGGAGGTCAGATGATGCAGAACTGCCTGCAGAAAGAGAAGAATGCAGCGTGAGTCATTGGCACAGTAGTTGATCTGAGATCATGAGAAGTTATCATGCCACAGCAAGAGCTGCCAACGTCTACCGCCAACACGAGGGTGCTTTGAAGATCAAAACCGTGCAGAGTCATGTGTACCGCATGTCATGCGGGTTATCCAGGCAGGAGGTCGCTGTACCTCACCTCGAACTGGGCAGCAGGAATGTCTGAAAGCAGGCACTGCTCCATGCTGGCCTTTAGCTGTAGGCTCGCGAGCAATCTCAATCTTTTAAACTGTCGAGTGATGTTAACGGGCTCAAGACTGCACAATGATGTGAAACGAACCTGCGACTTCGACAACGACCGGCCCCAGGGAGATCACGCAGCAAGATCACCAGATTGCACTGCTGCATGCAGAAGCAGACCTGGCTGACTGCACAACAAAGAGATTAATAGTATTTAAGCTCACCAAGCATAGTGATAAAGCGTGTCTGACGAGTAACCGCAGGTGACAGCATGTCACGACGGTCCAAGGCACCGTCCAACAGCCTGCCTTTGACGAGGTTAGTCACTTGGTAAGGTACCAGTGCCTGTGCTTGAAAGCACAACACAACACGTCAACACGTTGGGTCTGCTAGCAATGGTACAAGCACTGTGTGATGCTGCAACAAGTGCCACATGTGCACAAGGCATGCATGTAGAGGCAAAAAGACCTTGTCAAGTGCTGAAGGGCGTGCTATGTAACAAGAAATGCTGTTTCTGCGCCAGTGAAATACTCAATCGATGCCGACTTGATTTCTAATCAAATATGGCTACTTTGAGTCGCAATGATGTCATGGGATCCTTTGCACATTTAGGATGTTCTGCAGACACCTCAGTTGATGACAAGTTGCTTTTTTGGTATACACATACGTATGTGCGTGAAGCAGGATTTGGGTTTCTTACTGACAACTCCGAGACGTATCAACGCAGCAGTATCTCTACAGAAAGATTGTGAATGCAATGTACCTGTCACTGGTGTGGGTACCCAGCAAGTTAACCACAAGTAACCTGGCAATTGATACAATCAATTCTTGAAAGTTTCGAGAACACAGTAGAAAGCACAGCTCTTACAATTGTATGGTATATGCAAACACTCAGTGTTGACCTAGGCTAGCTCAAGGCAACCAGTGCTGCAGCCATGATGGTCACAACAACCTGCACTCTGCATTAATGATGCCGCTGTCAGCATGCTTAGATATTCATGTGACCTGGCAACAGGGGCTGCAACATCGTATGATCACCTCATGAGTAAGCTCGCAAGGAGATCTCAAGGTGGCATACGTATGCACCAAGACTTCAATATACTGCTGTCCAGACAAAGTTCATAAACGGGCACCAGCTCTGCGGTCAGCAATGTTCAGGTGTGCCGTTCCAATGTTAATACTGTATTAAGTACGGTAATGGCTGCTATTGCTGTTGCCGTCCCCTGCAATGCATACATGCCATGTGCCAGACCATGCCAGTGACCGTCATTGGGGCTGTTGCTGTTACAATCCCACTCCAGCTCCCTTGCATGTGACCATAACATAGCAGCAAATTGACATTGATACTAGACCTCAGTGACTGGAACCTCATGTAGACCATCTGCCGTGGTCGGGCCTTTTGGCTCAGGAAACAAATTGGTCTGTTGTACCTGGCTCATACTAGCTAGTAGCAAGGACAATGAGACTCCTATATTGTGTCCACAAACAATAAGTTGTAAAAGACCATGTCACTTAGTAGGGACTGGACAAGTATGGCAACTTTATGCCACAGTTGCCCATGGCAGTTGCTGCTGCAGCCACTGCTGGACAACCTTGGAGTCAGTGCCCCTGGTGGTGCTGTTGTCTTGGTTTCTGCGTTCATATCGGCGACCATGCTGCTCTTGCCGCTCAATTGTGTTTTTGATGTCAAGGTCAACATGCTGCAGCTGCTTCAGATGCTGAGGTTGTACAAGCTTCAGGACATCAACAGACAGCCAGGGCAGATTGCGTATTGTAACAGATCTCAGACATCTGAATTGAGCCAAGATATCTGGCAGGACCTCGTTGACAGATGGCCCTGATGTAATCTGAAGACTGCTATCAGTTTGAGACTCGGGCAATGTCATTGCAGCTTCTGAAGCTGGACCAGCTGTGGTCACCAAGTCCTCAGACTGGCTGTTTTCACCTTCGGTGTCAGAGATTGCGGCGGCAGCAGCAACAGCTGAACTCTTGAATGGGTTGCTGGAGGCGTCCAAATTGGTGCTGCTGCTACGGCAGCTGCTGAATTTACTGTCATACTCCCATTCAAACTCCTTGACATTTGGCCAAGCTGCTACTGCTGCTGCCCAACTGCCCTGCCAATTGCTGCGTAAGACCTTCAGCTGTTGTAGCTGCCTACTTGCAAGGATACTGGGACTGGTCACGACACAATCTGTTAGGCTCAGCACCTGTAGGTTTGGAAGCACCTCTGTGATCTGATCACAGGAACTGGGTTGATGAGTGCAGGTGCGGGTGGCTTTGCTGGCACCTTCTGACATAAGACCAGCTGCTGCTGCTGTTGTTGCTATGGCTGATGGGTAGTTTATATATATATATATAAGACCAGCTGCTGCTGCTGTTGTTGCTGCTGCTGTTGCTGCTGTTGCTGCCAGAAGTCGGACACCACTGCTGCTGCCGACTGCACTACTGCTGTCAACAGTCCCGGTGATGTTCAGTCTGCCGCATTCCAGGACCTCTAAGCTTGCCGGTAATGACTCCACTGGCAGTGACAGGTGTTTATATCCACCCTTCACAATGAAGTAGAGTTCAGTCAACCCATCCAGAAGCCGCAGTGACTCATACCATCTGGGATCTAGACGTAGAGCTGCTGCTGCTGCTGATAGCTCTTTCACGAGTTCGTTTAGTTGATCTCGATGTTCCACTGTAAGTGGCTGATGCCCCATACAATCAATGCTGGCAACAGCAGCAGCAGCGGCACTGCCAGTAGCAGCAATGGCAGAAAGAGCTGCGCATTCTTCACTCTGTATTGTGCAATCGTTTGGAGCGATGATGCCAGCGCTGATCTTAGATACTAGTGAGTCATTGAACTCACTCTCTGCGGTTGCTTCTGTGCCTTGATGGGTGCATTTGAGCGTTTTAAGAAATTCCGGCACATTATGCACAGATCTGGCAGCATCTGCTACTTTTGGTTGAAACAGTTGTAAACACCCTGCTGCAACTGAAGTGTTGTTGCTTGCAATCAGATCACTGACAGACTCAAACTTGCCAACCAGCTTAAGTGTTTTGAGGCTACTGCCAGGCCCTCCAGCAGCAGTAGTTAGCGGTAGCAATAGATCATCATTTGCGATCTGTGTGACCTCCTCATGCGATTCAAAGGAGAAGGACTCCAGGCTCTGCACTGCTGCTGCTGCCTTGATTGCTGCTGCTGCACATAGGCTGATGCTTGAAGCGTCTGTGATGCCTTCTGCTGTGTGTTGCAAGGTGATCTGCAACAGCAGTAGAATATTTTGGGTCATTGAGTGACGTTTGCTTTGTTATAAGGACTATCCTAGGTGTTATTCCGAATAATCATAGTATGATGACCTGAATAGTCAGCTGCCATATCATATCACTACACCACTAGCAACTAGCAGTGATATGAGATCACCATGATGGATAACACTGTTAGTAAGCATCATCATCAAACAGACCTGGTTGCTTCAACTGATGCAGCATTCAGACCTATAGTATAATCCTGGTGATCACTACAGAGTATGCACTGGCATCCATTCGTTTGTGCTGATTGAAAACAAATGTAGAATGGCCTTCAAGTGAGCGGCTCAGCAGCTAGCCGGATGATGGAAAGTGAAGGTCCTGTCAGGATCACTAAGTTAGTGATCCTTCTGAGACAGCCTCAACAACTCACGTCTAAAACCCTCAGCGACTTCAATCTACCCAGCAGTGCAGCAAGATCTCTGATCCGATTATGATGCATCTCCAGAATGCAGGCTCTCATGTGTTCCAGCGCAGCATACACTGAGCTGGAGGTGTAGTGAGCCAGTGTTTTGGTGAACCTGGGCAGTAAGGACTGACCACTGCTTCTAGAATCTGCGACTGCAGCTGACGGGTCATTGATGTCAGCACCTTGATCGTCATCTTCATCAGCAGACTGCTGAGCAACATCCCAGGCACTATACACACGCCAGTCAATGTGAGTTGCGTGAGGTTTTGCTGCCTGTGCGGTTGTTGCCAGACTGCACCAATCAGCACGACTGCTGCTGCTACTATTGCTGCTGCCCTGCTGCTGCTGTTCCGGCTGCCGCTGCCAAGACATGCCACACGGGCCATCCAAATTGATGATGATACTGGTGTGTACATAGTTCAGGTTGTGATGATGCTGTAGCAGCCAGTAGCCGCAGTTTTCCATCTTGCCAAGTGCTGCCGCTGCCGCTGCCGTTGTTGACAGGACTCCACCAGTCAGAGTGGCATCTACAATTTCATCAGCAATGCTTAGTGCTGCTGCTGCTGTTACTGCTGCTGGTCTTGACTGTTTTTGAGGCTGCCAGATGTCAGGTAGATTGGTGACTCTCAAACTCTCCAGTTGAGTAAGTTGCATTGCTACATTGACTACTACTGCTACAGTGGCAACCTGTGCTTGCTGCTTGTACCACTTGGGCATGTTGAGGTTGTTTTCAGACTCAGCTTCTTCATCAGAGTCCTCATCACCATCATCAGAGGAATCATCTTCGTCAGATGCCGAAGAACCGGTATCTGTATCTGAAGGCAATGCAGCTGCTGCATCAGGCACCTCTGCTGTAGTTGTTGAAGCAGCGGTCCGCCCATATTCAAGCTGTGGAACTTGAATTTCCAACTGCTTCAGTGGTTTGAAGGTTCTGGTCAGCAGCTGCAGGCTGCGAGTGAACTCCAACCAGTGTACATGGGCGTTACTACCTGCACTGAGGACCAAAACCTGCAGCTGCAATGGTGACCCTGCAGCCTTTGTCAGCTGCTGCAAGTCCTTGATCAAGTCCTGGACCATGATGCCTTCTACCACAAGCTCAGTCAACTGAGACATCACTTGACCGATAGGTGCTAGGGTCTTGACGCAAGCTCTGTTGCTGCTGTAGCTACTGCTGTTGCTGTCATCACTACCAATAGTTTGAAAAGGAAGTACTTGCAGTTCTTCAACATTCGAGTGTTGCGACAGCAATTGCATTGCAAGCTGAAACACCTCAGGGGCAACTCTGCCAAGTATAGCGACTTGCACGCTTCTGACATGTTGCAAACGCTGTACTGCCTGGGCCCACTGCTGCAGCTGCTCTGTACTGCTGCTGTCCGATAACCTGAGTGCTATATAGGGAAGGTGGTGTGTGGTTCGGTTGGAAACTGAGCGGCTGACCTGACGCAGATTGGCATAGTCATCAACACCCAAGTGGTGCAGGACTGCCTGTGACATGACAGAAGCATGCAGGATAGCAGTTACCTTCGTTGTTCTATAGTAGATAGCAACTCAACGAGTCATACAACCATGCAGACTGCACAACGAAGCACACTTTCTCATGTATCTCTCAACAAGTGCTGCTGACAAGCAACTCGTGTGACCCAGTAATGGGATTTAAGGAACTGCGGCCAGTTGAAGTCACAGTTCAGTTGCTGTGATATGATCAAATGCAGTACTCCTGCAAGTGCTTTGCCAACAAGGTCTCAATGCATCCCTGAAATATGTATTTGCTGCAAGACTCAATCAACTTGGTTTGCCATTGAAGTCGGGCTCGTGCGCAAGTGCCGAGCAGTACTGGCATCCTCGGATAGCCAGCAACAGTCAACTGGTGTGCTTAGGATGTCAGCGCCCATCAAGGCGCCACCAAGCACAGAAACAGAAACACAGAAAAGAAAAGTATAATCTAGCTTGCTTCTTGTATGAAGAATAAAACATACCTGAAAAGCGACAGCGTCTATCTCTGAGAGCAGGCACCCTGCCATTTCCACGCCACCCCGTTCTGTGCAAGGGGTAAAGGTTGAGGGTTGAGATCCTTACTTAACTTTGAAGAACAACAGGGTGGCTATGCTGATTTGCGGAAGTAGGCGCCTGGGGCAGCCTAACTAGACACGCCTCACGATTCTGCCTGGTGCGAGTGGCCCAATCACATCATCTTCCGTGTACTTTAAGCGTGTCCTGAAGCAAAGTGTGCACATGTGTCCGCCATCGTCCTGAAAGCGACCCATGACACCTGTGTAACCGTTACATATGATATGCCCGGCACCCGAGTGCAAGCTGGCGCGGTACTGATTAGTAGTCATGAGCGAAGTACAGAATGTCCAGGGTTGATCTCTATAGCAAGATGTCACCTTGTTCAACAGGTCAATGGACCGTGTGATAGTGTACAAGCTGGGTCACTGTCAATCCTCTTCACGCTTTGTTGCCAACTCCGGGAGTAAGCAGGTGGTTTAAGCAGCTCATTAGGGAGTCATTGTGTTCACATGTTGCATGAATCCGTGCACTTTGACATGCTATTGATGCCACCGGGCACTGAGTGGTTGAGGTGTCTGGAAATACAAAGTACTGGCCTACATGCTGACAGAATGCAAATACACTGAACCACCACCCCATTCTGATCATCACGATGGCACGACCACCTCACAGTGATCACACAAGTGCACCATGACTTCGCCCAAGTGATACGGTATGCTATGGAGGCAGCCAGCTATGGTATGCAAACTTGCAGCACACTGTCAGTCAAACTTCAGCTCGCATACGGCCATAACTAAGCTGCCGATTGAAAGCACTACTAGACCTCAGTGACTAGAACCTCATGTACACCTTCTCACAACATGGTCTGTTGTACCTGGCTCATTGCAAGGAAACTCAGACTCCTGCTTTTTGTCTACAAATAAGGGTTGAAGCTGCAAAATCATTCCGAAGGTATTGAGCAGAGGTGGCAACTTCAAGCCACAGTTGCCCATGGCAGTTGCTGCCGCAGCCACTGCTTGACAACCTTGGGGTCACTGTCCCCAGTGCTGCTGCTGCCTTGGTTCCCCTTCTTGTATTGACGACTACGCTCTTTGAATACGCTTTTAATGCCCAAGTCAACATGTTGCAGCTGCTTCAGATGCTGAGGTTGTACAAGCTTCAGGATATCGACAGACATCCAGGGCAGCCTTCGTATAGTCAGTGCTTTCAGATGCTTGAACTGAGCCAAGATATCTTGCAGGACCTCACTAACAAATGGCCCTTGAATGTCCTGCAGACTGCTATCTATCTGAGACTCGTGCAATGCCTCTGCAGCGTTTGAAGCTGCATCAGCTGTGGCCTCCAAATTCTGGCTGCTTTCACCACCGCTGTCAGGGTTGGCAGCGGCAGCAGTGGCAGCGGCAGCTGAACTCTTGACTGGGTTGCTGCGGACGTTGGAGCAACCAGTGCTTATATCACGGGCGCAGCTGAATTTACAGTCATACTCAGGCTCCCATTTCAGCTCCCTGATGTTTGGCCAAGCCGCCGCTGCTGCTGCCCACTGGGTTGCAGTTGAACTGCCCTGCCGCTTGGTGTTTAAGACCGTCAGCTGCTGTAGCTGCCTGGTGGCAAGGATACTGGGACTGGTCACTTCACAATCTGTTAAGTCGAGCTTCCGCAAGTTTGGAAGCCTCTCTGTGCTCTGATCAAAGCTATGATCAGTGCAGGTACTGATGGATGTGCTGTCACCTTCTAAAATAAAAGTACTTGCTGCTGCTGCTGCTGGGGTAGCACCACTGCCGGCTCTTGCTGAACTGCTGCTGGCGGGAGACCCACAAACGCTCAGTCTTTCACAGATCAACACCTCTAAGCTTGCTGGTAGTGACTCCACTTGTAGTGTCGGAAATTTGCTGGTATGTCTGAAAAGGAGCACAAGTTCAGTCAACCCATTCAGAAGCAGCAATGGCTGATGCCATCTGCCACTCAGACGTAGCGCCACTGCTGTTGTTGTTATGCTGCTTGAGATGAGGTCACTGCTGCACTGAAATCTGCCCTTCAATTCAAGCTTCTTGAGGTTGCTGCCAGGTCCCCCAGCGGCAGCAGTCAATGGCAGCAGCATATCATAACTTGCTAACAGGCGGGGGTCCCCAAGTGGTGCGAAATTCAAGGATGTCAGAGTCTGTGCTGATGCTGCTGCTGCCCTTATAGCTACTGTTGCACTGTTGCCTGGAGGAGATGGAATGTTCTCATATTCCTGTTCAAAGGTGATCTGCAGCAGCAGCAGCAGCAGTCAAGAGATATTATTATTGTATCATTCTTCAAGTACCCTGAGACCATTCAACAAACCCTGTTATCAGCAGTGCCACAGGCTTGTGATGCTGGAAGAAACTTCAGGCAAGGGTGACTGCAAACAACACTTCAAGGTGCTACTATCACTGTACTAGTAACTGTAACATTCTTCAATTATGATGCTCATCTCATATCAATTGTACCAAATAATGCAGCAGCCAACCAACTGAACACAAGGGTGAAGGCTATGGTACTGCAACAGCCGCTGTAGTATTTAGCGATGCATCCATTGATACATACTGCCAACAAGATAGCCTATTCAGATGTGCAATAGCCTGACAGTGTGCAGAAATACCAAACAGAGCGGATCAGCAATGACTAGATGTAAGCACAGTTGGCTACCAAGTGGGAAGTTGTGCAGCACTCACCCTCAGTTCCCTCAGGGACTTTAAATCACCCAGCAGATCATCAAGACCAGCAACCTGATCATGACGGAGTTGCAGTTCACAGCCAGTGATGTGGTCCAGACAATCAGATACTAAGCTGGAGGTGTAGTGAGGCAGAGGCCTCTGAAAAGCAGACACTAGCGACTGAGCTCTGCAGCCAGACCTCAACTCTGCGGCAGCAACAACTGACTGGTCATTGCTGCGGGCATCATCATCATCATGTTCAATATCATTATCATCATCAGCAGCAGCAGGGGCATCCCGCGATGCATTATGGCATCTGAACAGACACCAATCAGTCTGATCTGCAGGAGGTGTTGCTGCAGCACGTGCTGGTACGTTGCACCAGTTTTGGGCACAGCTGCTGTAGCTGTTAAACTCCTGAGCAGGCTGCTGCTGGGCCTCAGCAGTCTGCCGCATCCAAGATATGCCCCACATGTTTCCGTCATGACTGATGTACACATATCTCAGGTTGGGATGATGTTGCAGCAGCCAGTTACCCCAATCCTCCATCTTGCCAAATGCTGCTGCTGCCGCTGCTGTTGTTGATAGGACTCCAGCACTTAAAGTGGCATCCACTGCTGCATCAACGCCTTGGAGCGCTGCTGCTGCTTCTATTGCTGATGGCATGGACGCTCGGAAGCGGTAATCCGGATCCGGGGGCTGCCATATGTCGGGTAGATCAATGATACTCAATCTTTGCAGGCAAGTCAACTGCATTGCTGCATTTATTATTGCTGCTACAGTGGCAACCTGTGCTTGCTTCATGTACCATTCTGCCGTGATGAGAGATGTGAGTGAGGCATCAGCTGTGGCTGAGCCCCCGGGCAATGCAGCTGCTGCTGTGGTTGAGCATGTGGTGTCATAAAACATCAGGTCTGGCATTCGCAGGTCTAACTGTCTCAAAGAGCGGAAAGTGGTTCCCACTTGCTGCAGGGTGTGAGTGAAATCTGACCAGTAAGTTTCACCGGAAAGCCCAGGACGACTTGTTGCAGTCAGAACCAAAATCTGCAGCGGTGGTGGCAACCCTTCCCCTGCTGCTGTTGCTGCTGTTTCTATCAGGTGCTGCAAGTCCATGCTCAAGTTCTGGACCCTCAAGTTGATATCGTCTACTACAAGCTTGGTCAACTGAGGCATCACTTGGCCAATAGGTGCAAGTGTCTCTGTGTAGGGTTCATTGCTGCTGTGGCTGCAGACGTTGCTGCTGACACTTCTGAGCGGTGCTATCTGCAGCTCGTTGACACTCTTGCGTTGAGACAGCAGCCGCATTGCAAGCTCAAACACCTCAGGCGCTACTGTGCCAAATATAGTTGTATGTATGCTGTTGACATGCTGCAGATGTTTTGTTGCCTGAGCCCACTGCTGAAGTTGCTCCACATTGCTGCTTTCTGATAACCTGAGCACTATATAAGGAAGGTGGTGTGTGGTGCTGTCACAGACTGCGTGGCTGACCTGGCGCAGACTGGCACAATCTTGAGCACTGAGGTGCTGCAGGACTGCCTGTTGCAGGACAGAAGCATGAAGGAGAACAGTGGTTGGACAGCAGATAGCACCACATGGAGTCATGCAACCAGACTGCACTATACGATGACGAACACTTTTTCGTGCATATTTCTGCAAGTGCTGCTGATA
>LWCB01004769.1:0-16952 GCA_001630525.1 Coelastrella sp. M60 | reverse complement strand
ACAAACTGAGGCTGCCACTGTGGCGGTTGGAGGTGGATTTCTGTTGGTGCTGCTGCCGCTGTACTGGGTGCAGCCTGCCCAGGCCGTTATTGCTGATACGGAATTCTAGGTGTTGAAGATAAATCACCACAGATATGTTTGTTGATAGCTAGCTAGCACTATCATAGCACTAGTAGTGCTCAACACCACTAAACTAGTGAGTACTACCAGTGGCCCCCTGAACGCTGTTGTGCGTCATGCCACTTGCGCGCTTGCTGCATGGTTGTGTTTTTGCCTATGTTTGTGTGTAGCGATGCTTGCTGCCCGCTTTTTCTACTACAGTCAGCAGACATGGCAAGTTGTCTTTTCTGCTCAGCTGGTGTGACATCGACTGTGCTAGCTTGTAACAGCGGCCATTATGGATCGGGACTTGTATTCTAAGCTGTTGCCCAAGACAGAATTTCATAGGGCTCAAGTCGCACTAGGTATAAAGAAGCCCACATGACGATGAGCTGCAAGCTACATGCCCACACTGTGTAGGAAGTGGAATGCAGCCTTGCTGTGCAGATTTCAGCACCCGGTGCCGTATGCCATTGCGTCAGCATAATTAGAGACTGCCCTTCTCAGACCATGCCTTCCAGACAACACCAGATAAAGCAACTGCACACTGGCGGCTTCTCAGAAGCAGCAATTGCCGTTGATTACTGATAATCAGCATTGGCAGCCAGCATTGCTTTCACTTTGCTGCATGAGCCAAACTTTCTTTTACTGCACACTGTGGACCGTTGAACGGGTGCTCTGTAGGCTCAGACACGTAAGGGTGCATACGCTTCTGCTGTATCATACAACATAGAAACTGCCAGTAACGGTTAGGCATCTTTCTTGTTGGCCAACTCCTGGAGTAAGTTACAGGAAGCGACACACCTGAAATAATCAGCTAGTTGATGACGTATCATGATTTCAAGCATGACAGTGCGTTGCATACTGTGTTTCAATGGTTCTTGGCCCCACAGTGTTTGTTGCCAACAAGGTAGTGCATACAAGATGCCAGCCTGGCAGTGAAGTCACACAATTGAAACGAGGGTATACAATAATGCATTGCTAGGCATGGCGCTGGAACATACATGTTGACTACACGCCCACTGCCAGTGGGATAACAGCACATGTTGTGTGAATTAGGCTGCTGAGATTGTTCTGCGGACTATGATTGCTGCGCTCGTAGAGGCATACTGTTGACCATGCCATGGTTGAACTCATGCACTACTGCTTCAAGCAATGGCATGGTCCTGGCATGACTTGTGTCGTGAGTAATCAAGCTTCGAGAAATTGCCTCACCAACATACACTCAGGCTGATGGGGCCTGCTCAGAAGCACAGCTGTTGTTAGTTACTTGCTTTCTCGCGTGCATGCACCTCAATTTGAAAGTTGATTATATACTACGTATAAGTTGTGCAACAGAAGGCGATGACCCACTGGCAGTTTGAGTGACACTGGTTTGAACTCTACTTAGGCTCAGTCAAAAGTTACAACTTCCCTAAAGGAATCAACGTATATGAAAGGGCATCCCCACAGCTTTGTGGCAACAAACGGCTGTCATGCTCAGCCAATCAACAGCAGCTCGGAAGCGGCAGCATGGCTCACTCGGAAGCGGCAGCATGGCATGTCACAATGATAAGCTGCTTCTAGGAGATCTTACTGAGGAAGTTCCTTGCCATGTTTGAAGCTGCCAAACATGCTGTCACTTAGTCTTCTACAGCTGGCAACTGCCACAGCAGTGACCTCAGCATCCAGTACAGAACAAATTGCAACATCTACTGCTACTGCTGTATAACAGGTGGTTGCAAGAGCACAGTAGGCCACAAGACGAATGAGATGAAAGGCGACAAACACAGATGTGACACTGATGACTAGGCTGTTGTACATGATGCTACGGTTGCTGGTCACAACCACACAGTCACTGCTGCTGCCAGATACACCAGTGCTACTGCTGTTGTCATTGCCATGATTGCTGCAGGTGCCATGTGAGCTGCTAACTGCTGGCTCTGAGTCTGACACCTCCTCTACTGCTGCTGATGGCAGGTCCTCGGGCTCATAGGTGAACACAGTGACGACCACTGGTCCTGCTCTTGGTTGCTGCGTACTGCTGCAAGGCTCCAAGGCGCAAATAGGCTTGCTGCATTGGAGCTCTGCTCTCCTGGCCTCTGTCTGCTCGCTTGGTTGAGGGGGAAGCTCTCCAGCTGGCTGGTCGCAAGGTGCAAGAGCAAAATGCGTTGGTTGAGTGTCACCCCAGTAAAGCTCCTGACGAGTGGCTTCATAAGCTGAGAGCCATGCCCATTGCAGTTCCTGCTGCAGCTCTGCGTCCAGGGCAGCTCTGTAGGTGATGATGACTGCAAGCAGCCTGAGAGCAACTGCGAGTTGCTTTTCTGCTGGAACATCCTTGATGAGCCTCTGCAGACACTGGGCGGGAGACTCAGAAGATGGCGCCACCTGCTTGCGCGGGGCGGGGGCCTTGCTTTTGTTCACAGGCTCCACTGACTTTTGAGGCCTTGAACCTGACGTAAATGACGTGTAAGTGTTGACTTGCTTACTGGATACGAAGACTGTCCCGTTGCGGGGCATCTTTGCTATGTGGCAAACAATCGATTGTTGAGTGCAAGCGACGTGTGCTTGTTTCTGCGATAGATGCACAAGAAAAGATCATAAGCTGGAGTTTTTGCTTTATGAAATTTATTTTCTTCAGCGTTCTTGATGTGAGAAGCGCCAGGGGCTTGGTAGTTCGACTCATCCTATCTGCTGTAACAGTCCCCCTTAACAAGTGATACGACGGCACATAACTCCGCTGAATGCTTGCTTAGTGTTACACACTTAGCATAATGAATGTTGCTCTTATGGCACTATCTGCTCAACCAGCGCTGCAGCACGGAGTCAGCTTCCAGCTTCCTCGCTCAATCCAGTCCGGTGCACCACTTGGGGTTGGATTCGTGCTGGCCGTGACTCCATATGTACTAGTAACATGTATGGTTACATATTTTACATTTCGTACCGCTCCAGCATCCGCCAAGTATAAGTGTCACCGCTCACGAGCGTGATGAGCATGCTGAGGTCTGGTGGCGCAGCATGGGCTGGCAGTATCACAAAAAGCTTCAAGCATCTTAACAGTTTACACGGAACCGCGCCAACTGAGGTTGATTACTATCAGGTATTGCATCCTCATCGTGCGTCAAAAGTCTGTGATCAGCTTTCACTCCCACTGCTATCAGCTTCTTTGGAACTTGCTGTCATCTGCTATCACGGTGTTGCAGAATCAGTAGCCACTATGTGACGTTGCAGAGTAAGTTCACCTAACAGGCCTAGGCCGCTACGTACAGTCTATACATTCACGTACATAGGAGGCAACACTAATTGGCCAGAGTGGGTGTTGCTACTATTACTGGCCGCAATCAGGTACTGTACTTGTACAGGGCTTTCATGACCATGTTCGACTCGTAGCATGCCTGCCATAACAGGAACGTCATATACCAACTGCCACATGTACAGCTACCTGTCACAGAGTCAAGAGTGTGATATGCTGCAGATGTCCGCCCAAAGCACCTGAAGCATACACTGGGCAGCCTCGGCCATATATGGCTATATAGCAGGTTACGGAAAACACTCTTCAAGTCATACAATGAGTTGTTAAGCATGCAAAAAGCACCAACATAGGCTTGCACCAACCTACGCTCTGAGGCACAAAGAAGTTACTGCAAGTGTAAGCTGATGTCCACAACACTGTGATTTACTGCCAAGTAGGTAACCATGAAACCGCTGAATGGGCAGAGTATCACCATCAAAACGCTGTCAGGTTGACTCAAGTGTATATCAAATGATACAGCACACTATGGTGTCACAGGGAGTCCCTGTTTGTTCAGCATACAATCCAACTCAGTTAGTAACGACCAACCGCCAATGCTGCAAAAATGAGTCACGACAGGTTCGAGGCCCTGATTGTTGACCCACACGATCTCCTCCTGCTGACTCAGCACACAACGAACCAGCGTGGCATGATGGCACGAGTAACCGCAGTGTTTATCTACCAACTACAGCAGCTGTAGCACTGGCACTTGCACCCGGAAGCTCTGCTGGCCTACCAACAGTCACACCAGCAGTAGCCACTGTCAGGTTGCTAGCTATAGGATTGCCAAGAGATCTTTGTCGCTGCAGCTTCACATACACATTTCTGTCTGCTACTGCTAACAACGGACCTGCCAGTACCTTGACCCTCCCACATATATCCCTCTGTGTGTACTCTACTGCTGCACAGTCTGGACTAGCAGCACATGTCAACAGCATGGCATCCACCCCGCATACACTGCAATAGCCGCCAGAGTCCACAAGGGAGTGCCTGTTGCAAGATGAGCAAAGGGGACTGACAGGTATGGGTGTTACTGCTGCTGCTGCTGCTGGTGGCGGTTGGGGTGTGAGGACTCCTGAGCAGTTCAGGTCGGCCCCAGTGCGGAGGGGGACAGATACAGATGGTATCCAGGCAAAGTGACCTGCATGCCAACAACAACAGGTAACATTGGCCAACATTGTTGACATCTGCTCTGATCTACACAGGAGGTTTACGATCAGACTGACCTCCATAGTTGATGCAAATCTGCACAAGCACAGACAGACGCCAAGTATTTCAGCAATACGGAATTTGCTTCTTGCCCGTAGTCACTAAGTTAAATCTTATGTGGCTTAAAAATGCTCTGCACGGCTGCAGTGCTCCCGCACTTTCGATAAACTCAAGTTGAGTTCTTTTCTTGACCGTTGGCAAGCGCACCTGTGCGACACCTGCCACTTCCATCCATCTTACAGTAGTGTGTGTATCCAGGTGCAGATATGAGGCCCTCCATGAGGCCTGAAGCACTCTTCAGTCGAGCACATCGCCCTGCTCTCCGCTGAATGTCAAAGGCTACACAGCCAGGAGTTGCATCGCAAGCTGCTGCTACTGCTCGTACCCCACCAGCAGGTGAACAGACAATGCAGTAGCTGCGAGAGTTGCCGTCACTGTCAGTCTGACCGCAATCGAAGTCACCGCTACTGGGGACAGACTTATCCAGAGTCACTGCATAGCTGTTAGCTGCAGTGGTAGCCTGAGGTACAGCTGCAATCATTGTGGTACAAATAAAACAGGTTAGAGGCAGAGTTTGCCATGGTTGCTTCTGTGTGGAACTATTCCTAGCAACTACAAGTTGATCACAGCACAGAATTGCTGGAGTGTGCAAACACTGAGACCTGCAGAATGGTTGGCATGTGCTCAGTCTGGATTCAAAGGTCTATGCATTGTCAACTGATGATGCTGAATGCATGCACAGCCGGCTGCCTTTGCAGTCCTGCTGGTGCTTGAGAGTGGAATTAGCTGTTGGTATCAAATTGAATTACAGCAGCTGCACAGAGTGACCACTTTGCAATGCCCGGCACATACAGTGTCTTCCACCTTCAGGATGACTCACCTAGGCTCACGCCAGGCCAACGAGCAAGCGATACGAAAACCAGAAAGCAAATCACTGGGCTGCCATGGCATGTTCGTAAGCGCAACATCGCTATGAGTTGCGCTAAGCAAAGAAGGCTTGATACCATAAAAGGGACACGGATGACTGGTGCTTCATTCTGCGCAGCTCAGCATGATCAGCCACTCAACCTAGTGCTTTGGGTGTCCTCTGCTTGAAACACTTGTGCTCCGACTCTTGCAGCACGACATGGCAACGTCCAAAGTGCCCCAACGGCTGCATGCGACCCAGCTGTATGCAACTGCCGGCGGCGGAATGCGTTATCCCGGCTATGCAGCTACGAGACAACGTTCTACGTTTGTGTGAGCGCTGGAGTGCACTGCTGGCAGCGCCTCCGAAGATGCACGCGAAGTTCTGGTGTTGCGATGAAGTAGCCTACTGTTACGGGCCTTGCTGTTACGTGAAGTGTGTGGTGCCAGCATCAAGTGCAGCTGCGGACGGCAACCTGGCCCTCATGCACAGCCTTTCAAGCTGCATCGGTCAAAAAACAGATCAATCTGCCCTTATAGACGTTGATGGGCGAGCATGTCAATTTGCACATGCAACAGTGCACAACACAGCGCTTTACAACAGTGATGAAGATCTCAGTGGCTGTTGCGATAAAGCCGCTGTCTGACCTAGCCTGAAGCTTACAGCTGGTGCTTGTGGCCACACTTGTGGCCCATGGGTAAAGCAGGCATCGCATCATGCTGCTTCCCTTGAGAAGCTCAGAGCCAGTGTGTTACAAGGCTTGTAGCCCAGGTGAGTGACCAGCAGGCAGCGGGTGCAACTGCTTGACGCGGACACCTCAACCAAACTGCCAGTATTAGTGGACAGACATATCACTTGGGCACTGGTATACACTGAGAAGACAGGATCAGCATTCTATACCAGCTGAATATAAACCACAAGTCTTCAATGCTGACACGGCTTGAAGGTGCAATGCCGCCTGATCACACACTAGAACCCGGTCACATGCATGTGGTGATAGCATGAGCTCAGTACCAGCATCTCAACATCATTCTCTACTGAGCATTCTCTACAGGCATATCTCAACACCGTCGAACATCAGTGACACCTTCAGCAATTGCCAGATACAGCACAACTGCCAACAAGTAGCTGGTGTCCTACAAATGCTCTCAGCAAGGGTGCTGCTTGCTTGGGTCATACCTGCTGCTTCATACTTACTGACTTTGACGTTCAAGGCGTTGAGAGTGCCGTCTTTGGAAAGGTAGCAGCGCCTGCACATTGCGCCAGCTGCCCAACTGTTCAGCTCTGCGTATCAGCGCTGCAGCTTCATCCTTGGAAATGCCTCGTGCACCAGGCAGCGAGCATAAGCTTTTCAGCATTAAAGCCCTACTACCACGGCCATCTATGACTGCAGATATGAGGTCTGCCACGACAGTGCTGCTGATGCTTGCAGCTGCCGGCAAACTGCACAAGGTGCCTACGTTGTAACGATTGCTGCTTCGAACGGCTGCAGCCAAAAGGTCAACAATGTTGCTGGTGGTCAGGTGCTTGGTCCATCCCCCTTTGCCACTGATGTCGAAGAGATACTGACCAGCGCCAACTGCTGCAAGCAAAAATGCCATCAGCTGGCTGTCACTCAACTGCTTATGCATTCCAATTTTACATAGCAGCTGCTGGATGGTCCTGCTGGTGCTGCTGTCTTCCTTCCTGGCAATATCCAGCAACTGCAGCAAAGCACCTGCATCAGTGTGTATTGCTGAGGGAAGATCACATAGAGCAGACAGAAGGTTGATATTCTGCTGCTCAACAGCCTCCTGCATCTGCTGGTGCATTATCTCAGCTGGTATGCTGCTTGCTGCAGGAAGCTTCGTCAACCATGTCACTGTTGGGTTCCACCCCCTGATTGCTGGGTGGTATCTGCCACGCGGCACTGCTATGCTGAGTAGTTTGAGCAGCTCTGTGCTGCTCATGTCCTGCACAGCCTTCAGCTTGCCGAACCCCTCCAAGGTGTCAACATAATGTTCCTCTGCTATGGTGCGTCCAAGAAGATCGACTGGGCTCTCGACTGATTGAATCACAAGCTCCTGTGTCAGCTCAAACACCTGCTCTGGAGGTATGCTACCAGCAGCTGGCAGAGTCACCAGGGCTTCTGCTGCAGCATACAACTGAGAGTGAACTGCGCTGCTCAACAGCTCTGCAACTGGTTCGTGTGCTGCATGGGCAGCAGCTGGCAGGTTGCCCAAGCTGGCAGAGCCAGTTTTCAGCTTACCTTGTATTGCTGCTGTTGCAAGGAGAATCCATTCGTGATAGCTGATATTCTTGGCGGCTGGTAAGCTGCATAAGGCCGTCACTGCTTCGTCCAGGCTTGATTTGATCACCATGTTCAGCATTTTCACAATACTCCTCACTGGAGTTGTCCTGGTTGCTGAAAGGGTGCACAGTGCTTTGACAGCAGCGCCATTACTTGTGGCCACAGATTTCTTGAACAAGAGCATGACATCCCTTCTGGCCATGTATGTTGCTGCCGGTAACTGAACCAGCAGATGCATCATGTCACCTCTTGCAGATCCATCAATGGGACTTACCATTTTAGGTGCTGCCACGTCTGTCAGCATGAGCTCCATCACTGCTGCTGCATCAAACTGCTGAACTACTGGCATCTTGAGAGCTGCTTCTACTACTTTGTGATGCCCTCTTGCTACTGCTGTTGATAGCAGATGCATAATTGTGGCTGCATCCTCTGTTTGAGTAAGTAAATTGAGTAGAATTGGTTCTAAGCTGTTGAGGACGTACCATTCATATGTGTGGGGGCTGCAGTTCAGCATGACTTGCATCATATCCACAAAATCCATGCGGTTGCTTGGCCGCCAGGTTTCCTGCAGGTTCAGGAATTGCAGTGATGTTCAATGACGGTGACAATGCTGTGCAGTAGAATGCAAAGACTACTGAACTGTACTGTACTCAACAGTATATGCGATCACTAGCTGTATGGGCCAGCGGCAGACACAGATGATACGGGATGATATGTAAGTTGATATGCTGCGTACACATCCCGGTCAGCAGGAGCCAGTCCAATCGACCAGGGAACCAAACTTCATCTGTGAATAGATCTATTCACAACTGCTGTCCTTGTATCTTACCAGCCACTGCAATTCCTTCCTTGCGTAAGAGCCATAGCACAGCTTTGCAATAATGTCTGGCATGTCTGTCTGTATGCCATGGCGTTGCTGGTGTCGCACCCACACCTCCACTCCAGCTACTCTGTTGTATGCTGCTGTGATCAACTGCTGATAGCTGATGCGCACACCAACATGCTGCACAAAGTACCGTATGACATGGCTTGGCAGGTCTGAAATCGTGAAGAGTTGAGTGTAGTCGTGAAGGAGACCTGGAGTTGCTGCTAGTGCTGGTCCCCAGGGCTGCCTTTGTTGCAAAAAAGAGACTACTCTCCACAACTGATGCAGCAGCTCACTGGGAGTGTCACCTGCTGTCATTGCTGGTTGGAGTTCAGGGTTGCAGGCTGCAAGCGCGTGAACTAGCTTTCTAGCACACGGACTGCTATACAAGGCTATCACGGGATCTTGCCAATCCGTACGAGTGAGTGAGAGAGTGCATAAGTCCTTCAAGCTGAGACAGCTTTCAAAGCCATCAAATTCCCAGATGCAGGCTGGCACTCCACACGCCATCTTCTAACTTTGGAAGAGGCACTGTACTTATTGTATGAAATGCTCTCGAGGCGTGAAAGCAAGCCCAGAATCGGCTGTGCGTGAACGGAATACCGTGCAAGCACGGGTCGAGTGAATTCTCACAACAATACAGCAGTTATAGTGGTGGAAACGAGATTGACATGAAATACGTCATCGTCGATCTGTGGGATAGGCCCTTCTCATTCAGGAGGGGAAAGGGCATGGTTTGAAAACACTGTAGCCTGAGCGCAACTTGTGTGATTGAATCTTCTCCAGACAGTTGATTGCTACAGAAGAAGAATTTGCCTCACAGTTTATGCTTATTGATGTATGCAATCAACTTTCTTTGATGCCTGAGTGCTTCGTGCGACATTCTAGCTACAGCAGGGAATGGCTAACTTGTTTACAGCAGGGGATCACCCTCAGCCCCACTGCCCAGGTGGGTTGTACTCCTGCTTTCACAGACACCCACAGATTGACTTTGCAACTCGGAAACAAATGCAGACAATTAATAACTGTTGAACCAGAACCAGCACTCTGACAGCCACAGCTGTGCCGTATTTCTGCTGCTGCACATGTTGTCCTTGCATGTCTTCCTCGCATCCAGCTTCATCAAACCACCACAAACCCTGCATCTGCGTTAGCAGCATCACACTCCAGACAAGGGTTCTGAGCAAAACGTGCCGTGTTCAAACTCTCACGCACTGTATGAGTCCCGCAGCAGCAGCAGCAGCAGCAGCAGCAGCAGCACCAGCACCAGCAGCAGTCTGCTTAGCAAGTTGCTAACCATTATCCTTGTTGTTGACCTGTATGTGTGTAACAAGCCATCCTCAACATTTCACACTCTCTGCTCAAAACCCGCCCAGTGTCAAGAACCCTAGCAATATCTCAAAACCCGAGCCATTTCTGGCAAGGCCAGCCATATGTATACAATGAGTCCTGGACGACTCGACAAATCATGCTCAGCCCAACAGTGATGCCATCACTGTGATGTCGTCAGTGATGACCAACAAAATATGATGCTGATGGCAGCAGTAAGGAGCTGTGCATGTCCCAGGCTACAAACTGCTGCGGTAGCGACTCCAATACTGGTGCACACTTTCCTGCTGTCTTGGCCAATACCCACCTTGCTGACACATGTCTGTCTGGATACGCCTGTTTGAACTGGTCGACTGCTGTTGTGAGGGCGTTAGTAAGAGCACCAAAGGCCTCAGCAGGGTTACCTGGGGGTAAGGAAACAACAGTGACAGCAAGGCCATTATATACATGTTGTGACATGATGTCATGCAGTGGGCTGTGGTTTGAGGTTTCAGCAGCACAGCATATCATGACAGGCAGAAATTGATGCCACATCTCGTCACGGCTGCTAATTATCTATCACAATCTCTGGCAGCAAAGATATTTCTGACAGCAGCTGTGACAACAAGCATATGTACAGTGTCAGTTTGTTGCAGCAAAGTGCAGGTATCATCAAGAACACCAGCAAACACAACCCACTCAGCTGCAGCAGTGACCTGCTTCTAGCACTCCTGTCAAGATTGTTACTACAAGATACCAATCCCCCAGCAGAAGCACAACCCCAGCAGAGGGAAAACAAATGTCTAATAATAATATACAGTCAGAGGAAAACCAGAACAGAAGTCTGATAATAGATATGCCATACCGGGTGCGACTGCGTTTGGCAACCCAGCCCTCATGCACAGCCTTCCCAGCTGTATTGATGTACCCGGTTGTGGCACAACAATCAAAGTGACCCGAATGTGACTTTGATAGACGAGCATATCAATCCACACATACAACATAGCACGACACAGCGCAGCACCACCACCACCACCAAATACCCTTTAAGGAATTCCACCCATAAAAGCCAGCTGATGGCTCATGGGGACACAACTTCTGAACATGCCAGATGATTTAATTAGCCACTAGAAACAACCACAATACCTCAAACCCATGCAGCAGCTCATCATCAGATAATCACTCAAGCTCAGATTCATCCAACTCAAACTGCAGATGCAGTTCCCAATAAGTCCTCAACAACCAGCAATCAAAGGCAGCAACCACACGTGTACTTTGTGACATGAAAGTGCGCATAGGATAACTTGCTGGCATGGCAGTGTCAACAACATCCTCGAATCCACCGAAGCCGTGGAACAGCTGAGCAAACCGCTCCCTAATATCATCGTAGAAACTGCACTCGAGGGACATCCTGTAAGGGCCTTACATCATTCACTCAAGGGACATACCATTACAACAGCCTTCGGATCAAGATCTTACCGGCTAGCACCGCGGCCAAGGCTTCCAACTGGTGCTTGTGGGGAAGGCAGCATCGCATCATGCTGCCTCTCTGAGGGGCTCAGAGCCAGTGTCTAACAAGCCTCAGGTGTTACAGTGTAACCCGGCTGGGTGGCTGCACCCCAGAGGGCTCTAGCTGTTCGGCTCCTGGGTATCATAGCCAGGATAGATGATCCACGTCTCCCCCAGGGCCCTGAGACACTCAAAGAGGTATGACTAGCAGTCTCATGGAGACTGCGCAACACTACAAAATCACAGAGCTCTAGGTAAGTAGTCTTGAAGAAAGATTGAACTGGACAGATGCTGCATGAGTAACCAGCAAGCAGCGCGTGCAACCGCTTAATATGGATGCCTCGACCAAACTGCCAGTTTTACTGCACATACATATTACCTGGGCATCGGTACGCATTGATGTCAAGAAGACAGGATCAGCATTCTAGCAATGCTGAGTTTACAACACAAGTCTTCAATGCTGACATGACTTGAAGGTGCAATGCCTCCTGATCACACGCTAGAACCGGGTCACAAGCAAGCACATGCATGTAATGGTAGCATGAGCTCAGTATCAGCATCTCGACATCATTGAACATCAGTGACACCTTCAGCAATGTGCAGATACAGCACAACTGCCAACAAGTGGCTGGTGTTACACAGATACTGTCAGCAAGGGTGCTGCTTGCTTGGGTCATACCTGCTGCTTCATACCTACTGACCCCACCATCTGAGGCGTCTAGAGTGCCGCCTTTGAAGAGATAATAGCGCCTGCACGCTGCGCAAACTGCCGCACTTTTCAGCTTTGCATATCAGCGCTGCAACAACATCCTTTGAAATCTGTTGTGCACCTGGCAGCGAGCACAAGCTTCTCAGCGTTGAGGTCCTACTGCAATGCCCTTTGCGTTCTACAACTGCAGAAAGGAGCTCTACCAAAGCATTGCTGTTGATGCTTTGAGCTGCCGCCAAGCTGCACAATCTGTCTACATTGTAAAGATTGTCGCTTTGAACGGCTGCAGACAAGAGGTCAACAATATTGCTGGTGGTCAGCAACTTGGTCCATCCACTCTTGGCACTGAAGTCGGAGAGGCACTGACCGATGCTAACTGCTGCAAGCATAACTGCCATGAGCTGGCTGTTACTCAACTTCATGCACACTCCGATTCTACACAGCAGCTGCTGAATGTTCCTGCTGGTGCTGCTGTCTTCCTTCCTGGCAATGACGAGCAACTGCAGCAAGGCATCTGCATCGATCTGTATTGCTGCAGGAAGTTCACATAGAGCAGACAGAAGGTTGATATTCTGCTGCTGGACAGCCTCCTGCATCTGCTGGTGCATCACCTCAGCTGGTATGCTGCCAGCTGCAGGAAGCTTGGCCAACCAGTCGACGATTGGTCCCCACCCCCCAAATGCTGGTTGGTATCTGCCACCCTTCATTGCCATGCTGAGTAGTTTGAGCAGCTCTGTACTGCTCATGTCCTGCACAGCCTTCAGCTTGCCAAACCCCTCCAAAGTGTAAAGACGGTGTTGCCCCGCTGTTCTGCTTCGGGGGTAATCCAGGTGGCTTCTGACTGATTGAATCACAAGCTCCTGTGTAAGCTCAAACACCTGCTCTGGGGGTATGCAGCCGGCAGCTGGCACAGACACCAGGGCTTCTGCTGCAGCATACAACTCAGAGTGAACTGCGCTGCTTAACAGCCCTGCAACTGTTTCATGTGTGGCATGTGCAGCAGCTGGCAGTTCGCACAATCCTGCAGAGCCACATCTCAGCTTGCCTTGTATTGCTGCTGCTGCAAGGATGAACCATTTATGACCGCTGATATTCTTGGCTGCTGGTAAGCGGCATAAAGCCGCCACTGCTTCGTCTAGGCTGGATTTGATCGTCATGCTCAGCAACTTCACAATACTCCTTGCTGGAGTTGTTCTCGTTGCTGAAAGGGTGCACAGTGCTTTGACAGCAGCACCATTACTTGTGGCCACAGATCTCTCTAATAAGAGTATAATGTGCCTCCTGGCCACGAAGGATGCTGCTGGTAACTGAACCAGCAGATGCATCATGTCACCTCTTGATGATCTGATGGTGGCGCTAACTCCTTCATCTGCTGCCACATCTGAGAGCATCAGCTGCACAACTGCCACAGCATTCAACTGCTGGACTACTGGGAGTTCAAGGGCTGCTTCCAAAACTTTGTTATGCCCCCTTGCTACTGCTGTGGATAGCAGATGCAGGATTGTGGCTGCACTTTCTATTTGAGTGATCAATACTGGTACTATGCTGTCAAGGTAATACCAATTAAATGTGTGAGGGCTGCAGTTCAGCATGATTTGCATCATATCCACAAGGTCTTTTGGGTTTGCTGGGCGCCAGGTTTCCTGCAAGTTCACGCAACGACTATTGTTTAAACACGGACACAATGCTGTGCAGCAAAATGCAGAGACTACTGAATTGTACTATGCTTGACAGTATACGCGATCACTAGCTGTATGGGCCAGACGCAGATGATACGGATGATATGCAAACTGACATGCACCGTACACATCCCAGTCAGCAGAAGTCACTCTAATCAACCAGGGAATTGCACTTGATCTGCGAACAGACACAGCTGCTGTCCTTGTGCCTTACCAGCCACTGCAAATCCTCCCTTGGGAGATAGCCATAGCACAGCTTTGCAATGGTGTCCGGTATGTCTGTCTGTATGCCAAGGCGTTGCTGGTGGTGCACCCACGCCTCCGCTCCAGCAACTCTGTTGTATGCTGCTGTGATCAATTGCTGATAGCTGATGTGCACACCAAGATGCTGCACAAAGAACCTTATGACGTGGTTGGGCAGGTTTGAAACCGTGAAGAGCTGAGTGCAGTCGTGAAGGAGACCTGGAGTTGCTGCTAGTGCTGGTCCCCAGGGCTGCCTTTGCTGCAAAAAAGAGACTACTCTCCACAGTGGATGCAGCCGCTTATTGGGGCCTGCTGTCATTGCTGGATTGAGTTCAGGGCTGCAGGCTGCAAGCGCGTGAACTAGCTTTATAGCACACGCACTGCTATACAAGGCTATCACGGGATCTTGCCAATCCTTGCGAGCAAGTGAGAGGCTGCACAAGTCCTTCAAGCTGAGACAGCTCTCAAAGCCTCTGAATCCCCAGATGCAGGCTGGCACTGCATGCGCCATCGTCAAGTGGTGATGTATGCACTATTTTATTGTATTAGTTGTCCTCACAACGTTTGAGCAGGCCCAAACTGGCTGTAGACTAGCAGGATGCCGTGCAAGCACAGTTTCAGTGGATTCCCACTACGATTACAGCAGTAATAATGGTGAAAACAAGTCTGACTTTTAGACGTCTTCTCGACTCGTGGGACAGCCTATTATAGGCCCGTCACATAAGAAGGAGAAAGGACATGGTTTAAAAACTCTGCAGCCTGAGCGCAGTAACCTTCTGTAGCTGGTTGATTGCTTTAGTTGCTAAAAAAACTGCTCAGAGTTTGTATACAGTGTATGCCTATTGATGACTGGATGATCCATGCCACTGTTTGGCTACACCAGGAGTTTTCCCGCAGCCCCATCTGGGAGGCCTGCGCAGGGGTGTGCACTCACACTACGCGCTGCTGGAGTGCTAATTGAGCTGACTCGAGTTGAAACAAAAGTCAGCAACCGGTTTGAAGGCTTTACGGCTAAAGACAGCTGGTACATGATATTGCAACTGTAATGCAGTTCGTGGTTGGCAATGCTAGTGTTGACGCTGCCCAGTAGCCCACCACCGAACTGGCAGTGCCGCCGCACGCACGGTATATTTCACAAAGAACAGCAGTCATACGTGGGTCATGCAACACAAGTCCACAGACTCCTTCATAAAGTAGTATCACATACATCAACTGCAGCTGGGTTCAGAAGCACAACTCGTTTTGATGACAGCTCTGGGTAGCCCCAGTGCATTACATACAGCTCTGTGAAGCACAATCTATGTTGCATGGCCATATTTTGTTTACATCCGCTGCTCTTGAGGTGTATGGAACTCGCTTCCGAGGGTTTCATCTGTCAACAAGAAGCACACATATATCTGCTCTTCCTCGTAGCAATGGGTTTACAAGCATGGACAAGGGTTGCAGCTGCAGCAGTTGCAGTGTTGGTGTGCTTTGGCCAAGTTGGGTACAGCTGGAGGAAACGCGGTATGGTACAGGTGCTTGCAGGATCCAGCCCAAGACAACAGGTCCTCCATTCACAATCACCACGACATATTCCATGCGACAATGTAATGCCTGTCTTGGGTGCGGAGGGATTTTGGAGGTTTGCCCAAGGCGCTGCAGCAGTGAGTTCAGATGCTGCTGCAGCACAGCCTGGATGTACTGAAGCCAATGGTACATCTCCGCTAGAGCGTGCCTGCAATGCATCTAGACCGCAATCACCATTACATGAGTGCCAAAATGGATTTAGGCCAGGAAGGAGTTGTGCTGATCACCAATTTGTTGTACATCAAGTGCTCAGTGGCCGGCGTGCTGAAGGAAAAGAGTCATATGTGTTGTTTGTGGATGTTAGCAAGGCTTTCCCAACTGTGTGGTTAGATGGGTTATGGTGCAAGCTATGGGACAAGGGTATCAGAGGCAAGTTTTTCAGAGTGATACATAGTTTGTATCAAGGTGCTAAACGTGTTGTATCACATGATAATGTTCTGTCAGATGAGTTTACTTGCGACTTGGGCTTGCATGAAGGGGACCCCATATCCCCCACACTTTATCTGTTTTTCATCAATGATTTGCTTGAAGAGATATGCAGGAAACATCCAGGTGTTCGAGTTGTCGACTGTAGTAGTGGTGCAATTTCTGATATTGTAGCAGCAATGCAAGCTGATGATCTGGTGGCTATTTGTGAGTCTCTTGAGGAACTGCGTGCTGTAGCCGCAACTATTTATGAGTACAGTAAAAAGTGGCGCTTTAGGTTGAATAGCATCAAGTCAGCAGTGATGCATGTTGCAGCTCGTGGAGTTAGTAGGTTGACTGAAAGCGGTGTGGTGTGGAATGGAGTACCTGTGCCTGTTGCTGTCAAGTATTGTTATTTGGGATTATGGCTCCAGAATAATCTGTCTTGGGATGTGCACTTTGAGCACGTTATGCGTAAAGTTGAGAGTGTGAAGCAGCGTTTCATGCCAATTTGGAAGAGCAGGTACATCCCTGTTCAGGTGAAACGTATTGTTTTGTTGTCATGTGTGCGCCCAATAATTGAGTATGCATCTGAGGTATGGATTCCTAGCGCAGATCAGCAACGCAAGCTGAATTCTGTGCAAACTGATATTATCAAGATCTGTATGCATATGCAAAAAGACAATCCTTGCAACAAAGGCCTACTGGCTGAGTGGGGCCTAAAGCCTATGCATATGTGGTTACATGAGCGTTTGTTATGCTTTGATGCCAAGTTGAGGTTGTGTTCTGATAGTCGCCTACCCAAACAAGTATATAGTGCGGTATGGTTGAAGAATGGAAGACAAGTCAGTCTGCCTTGGCAGAAATATACCAATGCTTTGCTCATCAA
>LWCB01004766.1:0-20992 GCA_001630525.1 Coelastrella sp. M60 | reverse complement strand
CTTGGTGCGCTGCGTGCGCGCACCGCTCTATGCGTCAGCTACGCTGTACCGCCCCCTGACGTAGTTGATAATGCAAACAGTTTTGAACAAGTCGCATTTGTCCGCTGTCCTCTTGCGGGTTGCGCCCAAAGTTGCCGGTGCTGAGCGCGCCTGCAGAGTCATGGCTCATGGCAGTGTACCTCAAGTTGTATCTGTACTACCCAACTTAACTGCAATCAAGGGTGTATTATTTGATATAGATGGCACCCTGACCAATTCAGATCCTCTGCACTTTCAAGCGTGAGTCCCAGGGTGAAGCAGTACTGAACAATCAACAGCAGCTTCAAGCAGTACAGCAGCTGCCGCCTACCAGTGTACCTGCATGTATATCATATGCTGACATCTTCATACCATAGCATACCTGCCAAGTGTTGGAACGGGAATTGAATGTGGCGGTGCTTCCATATAATCAGGATCACCATCAATTGCACACCGCAGATTCCAGGAAATGCTGGTGGAACAGGGCTTTCAAAACGGTGTGCCAATAGATGAAACCTTCTACCGGCGGCATATTAGTGGCAGACACAACCCTGAGATTGCAGCTGACCTCTTTCCAGATTGGCCAGAGGACAGACGCACAGCCTTCTACATGGAGAAGGAGCAGCGGTTCAGAAGCATGGCAGGTAGGAGGCCTATCAGCAGTAGAGCATCTGCACGTCTAAGTTGCTTACATGCTTTTTTGATGCCCAACAGCAGGTGATCAGACTGATGGTAACAAAAGCATCCAGCTTCTCCCTGACACCTTCTGCAGCTTTGTCCTGCCACACTGTGCTGCACTGCACACTTTTGTCAACAGGCTCTAAACTCCAACGCATGCCAGGACTGACAGAGTTTTTAGCTTGGTTAGATAGCAGAGGCCTACAAAAAGCAGCAGTGACAAATGCTCCCAGGGACAATACGCTGCTCATGTTGAAGGCCCTTGGGCTTGACAGCTATTTTCAGGCAGTGGTGCTGGGCGAAGAGTGTGAGCGCGCTAAACCTCACCCTGATCCGTACTTGAAGGCTTTGCAATTGCTGGGATTGCAGCCGCATGAGGCAATTGTAGTTGAGGATTCACCCTCTGGTAAGCTACGGTGCCTGCTTACTGCCTGCTGCGGGCTTGGACCTGCCACTACGTGTGTCAACAATCATGTACTCTGCACTATATCAAAGCACAGTTAAAACAGCTTTGTTGCTAGGTCAGGCTTCTTCTCCCACGTCGTCTGACACCTACTGATATTGCTCCCGGCCGTAGTAGGCTCCCAGCACATGCCAGGCTGCCACATAGTAGCATGCATGTTGTGCACTTCATTTCATCAATCCATAAGGGCACATTGTACGGTTGCGGCTGATAGCGCTGTGGCATGGGCTTTCATTCACAAGTATCCAGGGCTCACTTTGCAGTATGTGGTCCGTACCACCACTTGCAGGGATGCGAGCAGCAGTTGCAGCGGGCGTGCCGGTGTTTGGAATAACATCTGGGCAGGAACCCGGCATACTTGCTGCTGCTGGCGCCTGTGCATTGATCAGCGACTTTCATCAGTTACTGCGGTTAGCAGAGCAACAGGCCAGTGGGGCAGCAGCAGTGGGTTTACAAAACATACAACTGCCTAGCAAAGGAAATGCAACTGCTGGCAGCTTTGAAGCAATTGTGGTTGACAGCAGGTGATGCAATGAATGATGCCACTGATGGCGAGGACCCTATGTTGGTGTTGCTTCTGAAGACATGAGGTTGAGTCACGACTGGCATGAATCAATCGTGAGTTGATTGGCTTGCACAGTGTCAAAGGTGCAAGCTGCAGCTGGGATTGTGGGTGCACAGATTATACATGTTTCAACACAAGGCAAAGCCATTGCTCAGATAAGAGCAAGTGCTGGTTAGTACTATTGCCAGAGCGCCGGTTGCGGAGTGTACTGACAGCAGTCACTCTTACCACTTTCTATTCCAGCTGAGACATGCTGACAACCCAAATGGAGTGTGGCTGCTCCTCGCCAGGTGCACATGGCCCTAGTTGCATGATGCATCAAGCTGCTGTGCATGTTTCATGTTGTGCTTTCTGTGTGCTTGCTATGTTTCTTATACATGGCTCACACATGCTAAAGGCAGCAACCACTTACATCCAGGCACATCCTAGCAGGCATCCTACCACCGACATGGGAACTTGGTCCAAGCCACATCGCCTGCCGCAATGACCTGCTTAGGCATTATTTCATATTTTCCAAGGCCCCCACTTCTGAAAGGAAACAAGGCACTAACATCACACGCAGAACGTTTGATGTCGGTCGCCGAGAAGGACTTGCAGGAGCCTTGCTGCACAGGTGCTGGTTGGTGACACCTACGGGTTGACACAGCAAAGCTGAATGCAATTCTTGTCCTGTTGCACTCGCGGGTAAAGTGACAGGTGGAAATACTGAGTCAGGTTTTAACTTGGACTCGCGGTGCCTTGCTGAGCGATCATCTATCCGAAGGTACATGACGCTACATTTGCAAATCAGTACAAGCACTGGAACTGCATTTCTATGTAGAACAAAATCTGTATCGCAGCCTGGGCCAGTGCTTGCCTCCACTTGCTTGCAGTGGTTGCATAGACGCAACATCTAATTCGGACACATTGAATGTGCTCAACTGTACGTTTCGTTGAATCCAGTGGCCTGTAGCCATACCAGGTCAGGCATCCCAGACAGTTTCCCGCCTATAGCACAGGTCCACCTTCACACCGCCAGTTTGGAAAACCGATTCACAGAACGTTCAAAGAGTTGATGCAGACTGTTCGCTCCTGCTGGTGAGATGTCGAACGCACAATAGACGAGTGGCAAGAATAAGTAGGTTGGCTTGCAGCGTGCTGACGGAAAGAAAATTCCCAAAGATGCCTGATGCTTTGTTTGGATGTAATAGCGGTATTTGTTTTCAGTCGTGGTCATCAAAGGCGTCCTCCTGGTTCCGCTTGCAACCCGCTCATACCCTGCATGAGAGGGCGTAAATTCCTTCAAAATGGTTGTTTGTATATTCGTGCTATGAGATTAGAAAGGATGCTGGCCCCGACATGCTCCTGTTCACATCAATAATCGCTGTGCAGGCTGACGGGCAACTTTTGACAAAGCAGCACTGTGGAGACTCGTACTGCGGTAAGTGACATTAGCTACTTGGATTACGGCGGTGTATGTTACGAATTGACCCTGGACTCCGTCAATAGCTTGGCGCCGATTTCGCATTGCTTGGTGTGCGAGCCTGCCACTCTGACTGCAGACCTGTGTGAACACTCAGCGCCTCAAGCTTTTATCTTGGTGCTACATGCTGTCAGCAGCATAATGTTGAGCCTTACTTTGTACTCAGCACAACGGAGTCGTCGTTTCCTCACCGCCAGACAACACTGTTGAAATTAGCTGCACAGTCCATGCTTGATGCAGTGTATCGCTGCTGGTCTGCAGAGCGCTGGATTGCCTCTGAGCCTTATTCATTGGTGCCAGACCCTTTCTCAAGCAGCGTGGACGCTGGCAGCATGATGTGCCCAGCTGGGAAGAGCACAGAGGACTTGACTGCCACAGCTGAGGTTTCTCAGCAGTACGATGTGGCATGTCACCTACACAATAGCAAACGCGCAGCTGGCGAGGGAGAGTTTGCACAGCCCATCCAGGCCTGCGCGGACGCATTGCCTGTTGCCGAGGTAAAGATGTGCCCAGAGCTTGCATTGGTAACCATTATACATGCGTTGAACAGTGGGCACAGACAACCGATGGGTTTGCTGGCATGCTTTATAAGCATGGGCTTTATGGCTCAGACTGTGGCCCCATTGTGTTGCCTGTGCCGTGGCTGGCTATGCAGGGTTTCAGGAAGGTGGTTTCAAGCAGTTATGGTTGCTGTCAACCTTCGGTCAAACACGGCCAGCACAAGACATTAGAGGCAGGAGGAGCTTTGCAACAACCTGTAATTGACCCAGAGTGTGACAGTGCAGATATTCAGGATGTCAAGCCGCCTCAAGCTGACTGTGCCAAGCTCAACAAGACGCCAGCTGTCGTAGAGATTGGTGTGAGTACAGAAGAGTCACCCCAGCAGGAAGAGTTACCTGCTGCGCAAGCACATCCAACAAGCAGCGATGAAGCAACTGATGCTGGTGACGCTGCCTCCAAGCAAATTCCCAGCAACTGTGTGTTCTTTGCACGTGTTCCACCAACCGTCCCTTATGAATCAATCCACGCTCTGTTCTCACAATTTGGCAAAGTCCTCAACCTCAATTTGTTCAGGCGATGGGCATCAGCTAAAACCAGCAAGGTAAGCGCTGTTGTGCAAGGATATTACTGACATAGCAGCTCTAGCATGCCAGGACAGCGCGCAGGCTGCCATCTACTTCTGTGTGGAACTCAATCAACAAGGCAGATGATCTGGTGCAGCTTGCTGCTTAGTGAATGGTGGTGAAGCATTGATAGGACTGCAACGTCTGACAGAGCTTGTGCCAACTCCTGCACCTGATGTATGGCATCTGCTTTGCAGGGCTGCGGCATCGTGGAGTATGCAGAGCCCGAAAGTGCCATGGCTGCCATGGATGCCTTACATACGAAGTATCACTGGACTGGTGGAGAGACAACAATGGTGGTAGAGTGGATGGATCCAGCAAGGCACAGAAAAGACAAACAGCAGGATAATGGTAAGGATATTTCTTGGTGTTAAGATACAAAATATGCTTCGTGTAGGGTGCGAACTGTCAAGTTTGTTACCTCTGTCTGTGCACACCTCTGCAGGCAGGCTGACAAGACATGGATATGGGCTCAGGTGCAATGCAGTGCTGATCCTTCCCGTTAATTGCTGCCCGATGCTGCAGGTTCTGGACAGAACATCAATAACAACCGCAACAACAATGTGAACAAGCTCGTACGCAAGAGAAACAAGTCTAACCTCGGCTGTGTGGCTCCAATGAAGATTGCAATGGCACTGCCTGGTATTGGTGGTAGAGTCGTTCCGCTCATGGCGGCCACAACCATGCAGAGGCTCACCCCTGGCTTGCAGGGCATTACTCCTGCTTGTGCTAATCTAGGTCTTCAGCAAGCATCATGGATGATGGGGGCTCACGCAGCCACCGGGCGCAGGGCCTCCTGCCCAGGCAGTGTGGGTGCTGCTTACCAGCTGGAGATACCAGGGGCTGCTGGGAGCTTTGGAAACATGGCAGTTGATGGGAGCCTTGCAGATACAGATGCGCTCTGGCAGGCACTGGGCTGTGGCACACCCAACCTCATGCCCCAGATGATGTCATCCATTTCAGCACAACTGGTGAGGATGTGACTTGGCTACTCCTATACAACTTTGCATCAGAGTGAACGTACCATGACAGCGATAGATGCCAGTGCTACATCACACCATTGACAATATCTGATAAAATTGCAACATGCATGCTGGATGACACATGTCTACATTCCGTCTTGGGAGGCTACTGATGTTGTTCCGGCAACATTGCCTACTTGCTCATTGTTGTGTTGTATGCATCTGTTCCTCCAGGCGGCACACAGCAATGGGCTCACAGGAGCAGTGGCTGCAAGTCCCGCTGATGCTGGCATCTGTGCCGCCTCATGTAACAGCTGGCCTCTGACTGGTCAAACTGGCAACGGGCAGTTGCCACAGGGCAGCTTGTCCACACAGTCAGTCATAAATGTCAACCCCCTGTCTTGCGCACCAAATGTCGCTACTATGCTGCTACAACGCCATCAGCGCCCGCAGGGTTGGGCTGCTTTAATGCCCACTGCTGGCTCGTTCAGTGAGCACCCAGCTGCCAATGGCAGCTACCTGGGCAGTGAGCCCACCAGCATGCTACGAGGATTGGGAAGCATGGGTGATCTTGAGAGGTGCCTGGGCAATATTGGTGGGGTCAACCAGATGTTGGCGGGGCTTGCCAATGGTGCTGGTGATATCAATGGCGAGGCCTCAGCCCTGGCCACTGCTGAACCTCAGTACCTAGCTGACCTGCAGGGCAAAATGGGCCTGCTAAGAACCAATTCTCCTATGGCTGGCACACCCAACAGCTTGTTCAACAACAATGCAGATGGCTCATTTGCAGCACCTGTTGCTGCCACACACTTGGGCACGAACGACGCTGCAAGCTGGCTGATGGCACAGGGTGCAGGACAGGTATCTGGCAGTCCCATAGATGCTGGTCTAGCACCTGGTACGTCTACATACTTACAGCAGGCAGGTCAAGCAGGACTTGGGAGTTTCAATGCAGGGGTCACGGCACATAGCCTGCTGAACAATAGGCACGGTTCTGCACAGAGTTTTGGCTGCTCTGGCAATCCGGTTGACCCTCAATTGGCTGCAGTCGCAAGGCTGGCTGGTTCAGGTATGTACATGGGGAACCCTACCCTTGGTGGCGGCAGCAGCTCAAACCTGATGATGCAGCTGATGTGTGATGGTCCTGCAGGGAGCAACATGAGCAACTTGATTGCTGCAGGAACAGCCCATGCTTGGGGTGGTATCTGAGCTGGATCACTTGACTATCCAAATCAATCACCTGGCGGTGTGGTGTGAGTAGATGCACTATTTGCTCTACTGGCTCTCATTGGTTGTTACTCTGGATGGAGGAGGGTCGCCGTCTGGTGTTTACTTTGTGAGTTTGGCTGCTCCCAAGTTCAGTCGTCTGCTTTTGCCCAGATTGGGCAGTCTGTCACTTGCTTAGTGTGGTTGTAATCTTGAGCGAAGTAGCCTGCTGCCAAGCACTGTGGAAGTGCTTGTGATATCTGTCAGCATGAGCAGTTCCGGATCAGCCATGTTGTGGCACGCCTGTGACTTGTGAACAATGTCATGACAGCCTAAGGCTGTGTGGTTGCAAAGCTGCTTGGTGAATGATCTTGCTTGACGGCTGGACTGCTTTAGCAGGAGTGTAGGTGCTTGACAGTTCAGGTCATAGGCTGCTGTGCTGCCATTGAAGCATGTTAATGCCTTGATTGTATGTGCTTCACCGCATCCAGGCAGCTGTGCATCAGCATGGATTTTATGACTGGCCATGGCATCTGACACAGCTGCTGACTGAGTGCACAGTTGCCGTGGGCGTGACTGCATACTTGCAGGATGTTGCCCTGCTGGGATGGTGCATTGTGTAGGGCAGAGAGGTAGGCGTTCTTACAATGCTTGTTGCATCGTCAGGGCTGTTGCAACTTGCTGGCCTTGAAACCGAGGCATCATGCCTGAGTAGACATGCCATATGACAGATGCAAGCAGCTGTCATGTGTTTCAATAAGCTCACAGCGTGCACATATGACGAATAGCTGCTGGTTTGCTGAATCTCTGGCTGATAGCATTACCAGATTTGCCTGCGGCAAGTATTACTCTGACTGGATTTCCATATCTCTAGTGGCCCGCATGGTGGCCGTGGGGTTGTTGATAATATGGCAGCAAGAAGGCTGCTGCAAGTACCATCATGTGCACTTGAGTTCTTTTGTTTCTGGTGTGGTGCTTGGTTCGGTCATGGGTGCTCTGCATACCTACTTGTCTGTGTGTCAGGACCCCATATTGACTTGCTGCACGTGGCTGTAGAAGTTGCTGTAGCAGCAGGCGAGCACCATGCAGATCTGAAGCCATTATTGCTATCATGTGATGGTGGTATGAACAGTGCCATCCTGCAGAGCATTATGCTGTGGGATCATTCATGCCGGTCTTTATGTGAGTGCAAACAGCTACTTTTGTTCGGTGCTTGTCTTCACTTGGCAGAGACTTCCCACTTGCATAAGACACATTATCACTGCACACCCCTTTCAGTGGGTGCTGGTGGCACCTGGTTGTTTGTAGCAACTTGTCAGGTGTGGCCATAGGAACCTTGCCGGTTGCTTACAAGGTTTACTGACTTTATTGTTATATGGTGTCCACCTGTACGGAGGATTCAGAAGCTCAGGGGTTTTGATCACAGGGGATCCTGATACTCAGTATCTTGGCAGGATGCACAGTGTGCTGCCCCTAGTCAGCCTGAAGCCATTGGAACATCAGGACAATCTCTGCAGCCATGTGTCTGTGGTCAGCAGTGGTGTAAGTGTCCTTGTACTTGCGTAGTGTAGATGTGCCTTTTTGCAGTTGCCAGACTTCCATGCTTTGAGTGTATGCTTCTAGAAGATCTGGGCACGCTGTAGTAGAGCACTTTGTGGGGCATATGCATTTATGACTATTGTATATTGCGGATTGGGGCGTCTTGCTTGCTTGGTTGATTGTTGTGGGCAGTGCCTTCCAGCAGAGATTCTGTGCTGCAGGGAGTGGTGGTGACATATTCCGATACACAGCAGATGATTGCAGGGTCTGCCCTGCTGCTTAGCAGTGCCATGCAGCAATGCCATAGGAGCCAGCTCATGTGCCTATGCTGAGTACAACCTTGTGTTGGCAACCTGCTGTCGTTTGGGGCTGTCTGCCGCTGTGGTGGACAGAGGTGGGGCACGAGGCTTGTGCTTGAGTCTGGCTTTTTCTGTTCAGGTGAGATATGCTAGTGCCAGACTGATTGGGCCCAACCAGTTGTTGTTCAAGGTCTCTTGATATCTGCTCTTATTGTATGTGGTTTTGGATTGTTATAATATGCAGCAATTGGAGTAAAGCTGTTTTGAACAAACACAGGGCTTCTGCATCAGCTGGCACCACGTGTCAAATGCAGACAACGGCCTCAACAGACGTCAACAATCTGCGACCGAATGTTTATGTTTAGGTTTTGGTTGCAGAGGATGATTCATCTGTTGCTCAAGTGTGTCCAAGTGTTGTATTTTCCCTGCAGAGTCTGGATTGTCATGTTGATTGATTGTGGCTACACAACACAAACCTGCATGCCAAACATAATCGGACTTGCCAGCGACTTGCTGCACAATGATCATGGTGTGTATGTGGGTCTCTCTCTGTGTGTGTGCCTTTTACTGCTCTTGTGCACAAGAATGCTGCTAAAACTGTGTCAGACTATCAGGGTGTTGCACAGGGGTTTAATGCCAGCACAATGTCAGGTCTTGGGGTGCATCATGGTGCCCTTTGGTAGTTTGTAAGACCACTGGCAAGGCTGGGGGTTGCCTGTTCAACCACCTAATTATATCACGAGCATTGGAAATGTTCAGAGGTGTCAATGTCAAAGTGGAGATGTTGGAGCAGCGTGTCATTGGTTGCTTTATCATGCACAGGAGCAGAGTGCAGCACTTATCAAATATACTAATTTGATGACCGAGCACAAATGTAAGCATACCTAGAGGTTGTGCTGTTGCATACATCTGTGGCAGTTGGGTGAGTCTGTTGTTTCTGCCGAATGTCTAGGCAGGAGTGCAGCAAAGTTGGCTTGGCGATGCCGTGCTTTGGGGGGAAAGTGGGCTGCATCATGATGATTGGGATTGAATCTGCTCCTGCATATACAGATGCACTAGCTAGTGCCGGTATGCTACTTTACTTCCAGGAGGCTGGCTGTTATTGACCAGCAGAGTGCAGAGTCAGATGTTGAGATGTTGATCGTCAAATAAATTGCTTGATGCTGTGAAGCAGTGTCTTCAGATGGCAGTGCTAGCAGCTAAGAAGCCTTACTATGTAGTCAGCTGGCACATCCTTCCTGCTTGCAAGTATCCTGTGCAGCATCTGCAGCGCTTATGGCTCATCTGTGATTGCGGAAGGAGATCAAGAAGGGGGTATCATTTGTGGATTAGTAAAACACATATCTACTCAGCATCATTATTGCTGAAGCATGTTGCTACTCTCAATGACCAGCCTATAATGTGTTGTGTCGATACTGCAATGGACTGCATACAATCTTGGACACCATCCCTGGATGGCCCAAGCGCTTTTGTGGTATGAGTCTGGGTACTGCCTGTGTGTGTGCCACCTCGGTACTACTGCATGTTGGGACATCGAATGTCATAGACAGTATTGTTTCACTCACCCCGGGTGCTTCCTTAAGTGACTAAGCAGACAAGACCTGGGCTTCAAAAAAGGCTCAGTGGATGTATCTTTGTCATGTGTTTAATACACGCGACCCTTATAGATGCTGTATACTGCAGCTCATTGGATAGCTGGTGAACATATGCATGAATTGCGTACATAAGGGAACTCATACATGACATGCTCTCTGCATGTCTCAAACAAACTTGGGCAAGCTGATAGTGTAGTAGCAGCCTTACATTCCTCTGTCTTGTTGTCTTGCTCAGGGAGTTGAATGCCAATGCCAATGAAGGCATCAAGCTCATATAGTATGTGGTCTCACAAAGATTCTATCTTGTGTGGGTGCTGGTGATTGGAGTGTCCAGGTGCTTTGTTGTTGCAGTACCTGTCAAGGCCTGCTGTTGAACTTGTACTAGTAGAGTTGTGATGCAGAGCTGTTCTTGGTATGCACAAGATGCATGCTCACTTGGGACATCAGCAGAATGAACTTGTGTTTTCTGTGTATGACCATGTCGATTAAGACTTGGCCCTTCACACTTGGAGTCATGATCCTTTTGTCAATCAGTCATCATGTGCTGATTGTCGGCATACATTTACCAGTACTACCAGACGAGTCATTCATTGTTGACTTGGCACAGTTGTAGTTCAGGTCCCACACTATCACGTGTGCTTTCCGGACGTTTCCACCTTCTGTTGGAACTGGGTGCTGTCTCTGCTCCCCTGCTCTTTTTGTGTACTGCTTTTCATCTCAATTGACACTGAATCAGGCTGAGGTAGTGCCCAGGTTGACATCAACCGCACCTGTCAGTGGTGCAACTGCAGTTGGGGCTCTTGGTCTGCTTTGTCCAAATCCCTTCTTGCCCAACCTGTATTCTGGCAGTTGCTGGCTGGTTTTGCAAAGTTAATTTCTTGACACAGACGGTACCGCACCTTGAAGGAATGGTTTTATTCAGATACCTGATGACCCATCTTTCATCTGCTGGTCAGATGATAACATGTTGGATAGTGTTGAGTCACCAGGTCACACAGTGTCACACAGGTTGCACACATGACCGACATCCATGTTGTCACCTCACTCTGCCAGTTTGTCTTGTGTTTGATTGAACTCACATGCGTGTGTGATGTGCTGCTCTGGGATCCGCAGACGTGCATGCTTGGCTTGCAGCAATCATGCTTGCATTGTTCGGTGTTGAATGACAGTCACGTGAATTGACATAAGTCGTGAGTTTTAGGCAGCATGCTAAGAGAGTGAGGTATTGGACACTATTCTTCTAGCTGAGAAAGCACGTGCTCATGCTGAGCGAAGGCGTGGATAATGGGTTGCCACCATCGCCTTCCCCCTTCCCCACTCCGGGAGAATGGGCACAATAATTTAACAAAATGGAGTGGGTTTACTTGTTTGTTTTTGTTGTGGTTTTGTCTTGTGGTATGGCTGGCTCAGCCAGCTGATTGTATCTATCCCAAGGGCCTCGTGGCCGGAGTGGGTGTTATTACTACTACTACTACTTGTTGTTTTTTGACAAAATTGCCCGGACGGGGCAATATTGGGATCAGCACTGCTTTTTGTTCGGGATTCACCTCTCAAAATGACTCAACATCCAGGTCTCTTCTATTAGTTATTACAGCTGTCCGATATATCAGTTCTGCGACCCGTTATCAACATCATATGATCATCATGATGCTGGACCAATGTATTGATTGATTCAGAAGACCATGTCCCAAGTACCAATGTCATCAACATCTAGACCTAGATCCAGGCATGTGCAAGGCTTGCTACCAAGTCAATGAGCTTGCAATAAATGTTACAATGATAATGCTGTGCATCGTACTGTAGGCAACCACTGTTGTCAGATACAGCGAAACCACGGAGCTCCAGATGTGTGTGTGGCCAGGTCCAAATGCCCACTGCGCAGTCTATTGCTGACAGTGCCAAAAATTTTCCCCAGACGTTGCTGTCACATGATCTGTCACTGTACATGATCTGTTGGCATTACCCCGACTCATCCAAATTAAGACATGTTTGTGTTATACATGAACATAACGTGCTTGACAAGCTGAAGTAGCCAAAACAACTAAGCTACTAGTACTCAACAAGACAAAATGAAGAAGACGTCATATCCCCCCCTACAAGTACCACTACTACTGTGTAACACAAGCACTACCAACTCTACCATGTTGGTATCTGTGGACAGATAGTCAGAGACTCACAATCCACTGCTAATTCGTTATCAGTCGGGACTACTGTCAACTCATTATGACATCTTTGTTGTTTGTAGTTGCTGCGTCAATTCGATCAGCCTCAAGAAGGAACCTGAAAGCCATCCCAGGTTCGTCCTCAGGGGTGTATGGAACCCACATGATATAATTTGTGCCCCAGATGTTATTAACAATGTTATATGACATGCCTTCTGACATATCTGGACCTTCCCAGGGGTTGTAAAACGGGTTTGGCCTCCCAGCATTGACAAGAGGAGCATCAAGAGTGTTGATCAACAGTCGTTCTGATCCATCTCTGCTGTTGACTGAGATGCCTTTGTTCACAGCGTGGATGGAGTGACTGCCATTCACCAGAACCTGCAGCAGAAACGTTTACATGCATAATGTGTTTCATGAGTGGTATACAACTGAAACAAAGCAAACACATCTTTTGGTCTCAATGTACGCACGAGCAGAGAATACATGTCTGCATAATAGAGTCAGGACTGCATGCATGTTGAATGCACACGTTGCACCTTGTTTCCACTCTTTGTCAAGCTGCCACATGCACACAATATTTTGCCCTGCAAAGCTCCCCTCGTTCTATCGTGTGATAGAGCTAAAGTTGAAAGTTGCAGAGACACACCACACACCTCAGTCGGCTTGATGTGTGAATCAATCTTGTTCATGGTCCAGCTGTCTTCATCAACAGCTCCCCGACCAGGCTTAAACCTCAACCAGAGGGCTTCAGGTAATCTGGTCGGAGTCTTGTGCTGCCACACAACAGTCAGGGACAGAGGAGCAGCAGCAGCAGCAGGGCTATGAAGAGTCACCCAAACTGTTTGTGGAGCACCTGCAGTACGACAAACATACACCCCATTGTCAAGGGACTTGTTGGTTTTGTCCTCAGCTTTGTATAGATTAACACGCAACAGGACGTCATTAGCGTAGCATGCAGATACAAGTGACATTGTGCATAAGAGCCACACAGTGAATGTCCCCTGACGTTCACGACATTATCAGCATCATTATGAAATTGGAGATTACTGAATGACTAGTCACCTGCATGTTTGATGACTCTCTCAGGGAATGTCAGCTTGAGCCTCAATGTCAACCCAGACTCGTCATCAAACTGCTCATACAACTCAACAAGTTGAGGCTGCAGGCAAGAAACAGAAAACAACACTGAAGTACAAAGATGCTGGCAGTATTCCTGTCAGCAGGGTACAATACTTGATGTTCACTCACTCTTCATACAAGCGGACATATCTTGATGTAGAATGTGTGCATATCACAGGACTGCTGCTGCAACTTGCAGTAGTTAGTAACAACTTGCTCTCAAAGCAAGAGCAGCCTACAAATATCTAGCTTTCTTACATGTTTTGCGCAAAGAAAGACATGGATACCAAAAACAAACACATACCTTGGCCGTCTCTGACATGTTGACCGTTGCACTCATATTCCACTTGCCGAAGTCTCCCACCCAGACAGGGTGCAGGTAGGCGTAGTGCTCCCACACAAACTCGTAGTCATCAAGGCTGTACACATCGTACTGCAGCTCACCAAAAGCAGGCCGGTGATGCTTCCGGGACCTTTGGCTGCTGCCACTACTACGATGCTGCTGCTGCTGCTGCTGCTGCTGCTGCTTTTGCCCCTGAGAGTATCCTTGCTCATGATGTTGGTCTTTGGTTAGAAGCCGCCTGTGCTGCTGCTGCTGCTGTTTCAGGTCATCTGCCGCAGATTGTGCTCCTTGTTGCTGAGGATGTTGATCATTATCAGATCGCAGATCATCTTGATCGTGATCATGATCTCTGTTGCTGACAGCAGCTGCTGCTGCCCAGTCATGACCCAGCCGTATCTGATTCTCTGATGATGTGTAGATCCGCTGTAGACGCAGCAGACCACCTGGCAGCAGCAGCACAACCACTCGGGACATGTTGCATGATGATCCATGTAACACAAACCACATCACTTTCTGTGCAGCAGATGAAAACGTCAACCAAAAATTCTGACTTCTGCTGGTTTATAAACGTGACAAACAGACCTCAACTGACGCTAGCTGCTGAGCTTGTCATCTACCGCGTGTCATGTTGAGTTGACGTCACAAGTAATGATGCGTGTGGCAGCAGCAGCGGCAGCACAAGCTTAAGGGTATGATCTGAATGCTTGATCATGTTCCCCGCCATCACATGATCATCACCTGTTTGCCTGTTGATCTGGATCAACCAGTGCTGACTGCAAAACAACAGATCTTGATCTTGAAGATTATCATCATGATCATCTTGACCTCTGCCTAGATCTACATATGCAGCACAAGATGACCTCCGACCACTGCTGCTGCTGCTGCTGCTGATACTTGCCTCCGCTGCTGCTGCTGCTGGTGCCGGCTTATTTGATGGCTTGCTCAGCACCTCCTGGCCCCCAGCAGCCACAGCAGCAGCGTCACTGACACTGCTGAGTGTCTTTCTGACTTCTCGATCTGCCTTCACATATTCCACTATGTCATGTTGATCAGGCAATGCCTGTAGTGCCCAGTCAATGTACCGCCGCTGTCGCCTCCATGACTCCAGTGTGACAGCAAGATTGTGATGCTGCTTCTCCCCTTCTTGCAACATGTTATGCAGCCAGGCGTTTGTGTAGTTGGTGGCATCAGCAAAATATGAGTTGAAGGATACACCCCTGAAACAGCAGCAGCAGCAGCAGCAGCAGCAGCAGGTGACAACCTCCAACATCCCCCTGCTTGATGGTCCATTTGTACAAGGATATGTTTTGAATAATTCAGTTCCTGCATGATTGACACAATCTAGTAATGCTCATTTACTGGATACAATATGAAAGGATGTGATTTATGTAGGTCAAGACACATGGAAACTGCTGCTGCTGCTGCTGCTGCTGCCTGCTGTTGTGTTCTCACCAGGTGTGTTCAGCGGCTTTCATGAGCATGCGAGTGAAGTTCTTGTACTCATAACTCTGAATGACAGCAGCATCAGCAGCGGCAGCAGCAGCAGCACCATCAAGATTCCCGTCTGGAGCTTCACTGTTGCCAAGTGCCAATTATACTGAGAGACCCCTTTCAATAAGCACATGCACACTGTTGAGAACAAGCAAGCAGGTTGCTTCTGCACAACTTCTACCATACATTCATGCTGCACAAATATTACAAGTGCATGGCAACCCTATCTCCTCCAAGATGCTCACTTGTGTGTCACACTCTTCATTTTGCTGACATGCTGCTGCTGCTCTCAGTGCTGCTCTGTAGTCTGACATCTTCCCGGGATCAGAGGCAATGCCATGAACCCAGGTGTCACCTATTTCACCTGTCACATGTGGTGTACATCAAGAAATAACCGTTACACTGTGCTGCATATAACATGTCATGTAACATGACCAGTAACTTGTTAAGTAACATGCTATCTACATCAAATTATGTAATGTTTATCATACACTGTATATATACTGACTCCAGAAACAAGGTGGTTGTAGCACAAATGTAGTGTATAATAAACGGTGCACCCCCTGCATCAACCCCTCCCCGACAGGCTGTATTGTTACCTGTGACCACTGGCAGTTTGACTTGTTTGTTATTCACTGCTGTTATAACATGTCCCAGGTAATTGTCCAGGCTGCTATTAGTGCTGATGGTTGCTCCTGGCCACTGCTGTCTCACAATGCGCAACATTGTTAACAGCTCACCAAGACTGTCAGGGGGACCTGCAGCAGCAGCAGCAGCAGCAGTAGGAGCAGCAGCAGCAGCAGCAGGGAATGCAGCAGCAGCAGGAGCAGCAGTGTGAGAGATAGGCACGTAAGAGTGATGGCAGAGTGGGAGAGTGGCAGGCAGGATGATTGTCCTGAATGACATGTACAGGCTAATCGTATGCCATATGGTGCAATGCAGTAGAATGCAAGGCAAGCCCACAAACTGCAATGCAATGCAATGCACTGCCAGGCAATGCATGACAATGCAGTGGGAAGCATTGCCAGGCTACACCAAGCAATGCAATGCAATGCAATGCAGGTCCCATCAAACTTCACTGTCTGCGCATTGTTCTGCATCAATGCGATATGTCATCTGCAGTTGCTGTTTTTGAATATGCAAGCTGTACCGGCATTGTCGCCCTGCCAAGATACACATAACACATGATGCAACCCTTTGGCAGCAACACAATCATGATGACCATCAATAGGGAGTCGGAGAGCTGCGCCAGAATAACCGCCTGTTAGTTCATCAGCATAGCAGCAACAATGGGGGTATAGAGCGTAGTACAGCAGCAGCAGCAGCAGCAGGAGATCATACAAGTTATCAGCTACTCACCGACATTGTCATTTCTCCAAGATACACATAGTATGTGTTTTAGTCTATGGGCTTGAATGCAATCACGCCAGCTGTCTACTTGGAGGCTATATGTGGTGCCTGAGTAACCGCCTAGACAAATAACATGTCAGAATAACAAAATAACGGCATTAGATATGCAACTAACCAATATTCAACATCCTGAGCCGCCATAATAATGTGACTTGATTGCAACTCCTGAATGTTCTAAGATGCACAATGCACACATATCATATGTATGACAGGCCATCAATTCCCAGTGGTGAATACATTAGGAGTTACACAAATAACACATGTTATTAACATATTCACCTGGGTGCCACATGGCAATGATGTCAGTGCCGCTTTCTTCATCCTTCCATATGAAAGGTGTGTTGTGAGGGACACCTGGGGGAGCTGAAAAGCCATTCACACCACCTGTTAAACCCTTGATGCCCTTCTTAGAAAACACAGGGATTGCAGCACGTGTGAGACCTGGAACATCCCGCTGTCAAGTCAGCAGCAGCAGTAGCAGCGGTGACGGGGACAGCAGCAGCAGTGGCGACGGAGGCAGCAGCAGCAGTGGTGCAGATGAATTTTGATTGCTTGGAAACAAGGAATTTTTGAATGTGCTTTACGTCATCACAGCAGAGAATCGATCTGACAAGTATATGCTGCTGCTTTGACAATTATGGTCATGACAGCAGCAGCGTCATGATCTGATCTTGATCTTACCAGGCTGATCATGATCTTGTGTGGCTGATCAAAAGCATCATCAAGATCATGAGTCAGATCCAGGGCAGATGACAACAGACCCGCATCAAACACCTGGACTCACAACATCAAGCAGCAGCAGCAGCAGCAGCAGCAGCAGTAGCAGTAGCAGTAGCAGCAGATGTTGTATTCAATTCATCAGCAGTCTGGATGACATGGATAATTTGCAGCAAGTTACCGCGCTTTGTGCGCAAACCACCACCTGAGACATCCCCATGGTTTGCAACCAATGCACACGTGGAGCGGTACCGCAGTGGTACTACGCATGTTGAAACAGCAATCACTGTATGAAATATAAACACATCGCAGCAACAAGCAAACCTCATCACAGCCTGATGTGCGCAGTGCAGCAGCGATTGCAAACCAGATCTTCACTGACCTCATATTGCGGGTTGAAAGGTGCTGCATGCCAAGTGATGGTACCAGCAGATATAGCTGCCTTTACTGCTGCCACCTGAGCAGCAGCAGCAGCAGCAGCAGCGGCGGCGGCGATACAGTAGGTACAGTGAAGCACTGTTTGCCGATCAATGCTGAAGCAGCATCAAGATATCAACTGCTTGTAGAGTCCCCTTCAGCAGCAGTGCAACAAGAATAACAACATCAATAACATTGTTACAGAATGAGATAACTTGTAACATGTAATAGACATACCCATACCTGTTGTTCATCTGGGCACTGTATTCCCATTCCAGATGGGCAGTCCAAGAAGAGTGATATGATCCAGGAGTGTGTTGTGTAGCGGAACACATCACCAGCAGTGTTGTCTGGAGACGAAGCAAGATCGGCGGCTAGCTGGATCTGAGATCATAAGAAGACAGCAAAGAAATACCAACAGACAAAGCAACAGTCCTATCAAGATGTCACATTGTCTAAGCTGTTAGAAGGGTTATAATCATATGCTGAAGGGGGATACAAACAATTTGAATGGTGCATTTTGTGATCTCTCTCAGTCCGCATGTACAGATGGGCTGAAGGAGACAACACAATGCATCATTCATTGACAGTTCCAGTTTAAAAAGCCACATGGCTGAAAATCAACAATATGAGACCCCTGGGCACAGTCAGACTCAAAAATCAGAGCATATGACAGAGTGGGCTCTGTGTATTGCTGCTGATAGCCACAACTACAAGCAGCAATCTCATCAGCCTAGGTATCACTGTGAACTTACCGCTTTTGGAAAATGTGTGTGGAAATACAGGTTGATGACATTGGAGTCCAGATCAGTGAAGCCAACATCCTGAACAGCAGCAACAACAGCAGCAAGCATAAAAGCAGCACAGGTGTCAATAGCACAAACAGTTGTCTTCCATGCTAGAGGTGCTCACCTTTCTATATGACTCAATCCTTTCTATCGGTATGCACCATCTGTGCTGTTACGATTGTATCTATGAAAGGTATTGCACATGATCACAGCAGCAGCTGCTGCTGTTGAGAATGCTACAGAAGAAGTAAAGCCTCTGGTAACTTCCCCCACAGCAATTGCTACATCAGAGGCTCATGGACAGGAGTAAGGGTCTTGAATTGACAAAATGTTTATACGTTGTCTTCTAGCATACACGTAGAACCAATGCGACTTTGAATTCAGCAACATCGTGGCAGACAGTATATTGAACAGTGCACGTCAGCAGCAGATGCGATTTCAGCAGCCTTGAGAGTGATTCGGTGCCTCGGTTTCACGTCACAGCATTACAACAAACCTTTAGTGCGACTTAGCGGCGAGAATGTTGCGAACGCAATGTTGGAGGTATTCCAAGACAGTGTCTACACTTGGAGTGATCAAAAGCTCAGACGGATACCTTGCTTACCAGATGATTGCTGAACACCACGTGTACTGTATACCCATCATATTTATGTTTTTTTGCAGCAGTTGTAGCCGCGAACAAGATTACCAGCGCCAACAAAACACGGCGAAAGCAAGACATTGGTTGTGTGCGCTTGACTCGCACCAGCTATATGCAAGCCAGCTGAATAGACCAAATGCTCGCACAGGCGATCAAGATAGAAACCAGTGCGAGGACGACTGAGCGTGTCGAGTCGATCAAAGCGTACGGTACAGCACGGACGTTGACGTGTCAGATTCCAGACCTGGGGTACAGCACAACTGCCGGGCTCAAACAGGCTGTTTGAAGCCGCATATATCAAAACAGCGCTTCATTGTACTTCACAACTTGTGCTGCTCAATACCTATGCATTACCACGATAGAGCAATAGCAGCGACTCTGTCAGTCTCTCTGACCACCCACTTCCAGTCCCCACCAGGTGCCAGCACCACCTGCCCTTGTGCTATAACACCTATGACAGTCTTATGTAACAACCGTCCAACTTCCTGTACTTCACCAAACGTAACAACTTCCCCTGGATTGAACCCACAGCTGGCGGGATCCAGCAGGTATAACTCACAGCCATCGGAACTGCCCAACATCTCTAAAACAACCTGCAGCAGCAGCAGCAGCAGCAGCAGCAGATTGCACACATTCGACCTTGCAGGATCAAAAACATGCATTATCTCATACAGATGAGTACTGATAAATGCTTTTCTCACATCTTCAGACCCAAATCTTGCTTGTTATCAATCAGAAAGAGCCCTTCTGTCTCACCTTGCTATACATAGGTTGATGTGCCACCTGCACCAACACCGCAGCCTCAACCTGACCAGGGACAATCAGTTCATAACTGAACAGACAGCAATGATTACGTAATCTCCTGCTGCTGCTGTTGACACAGGGGCTACAAGGCCCAGATCCTCCAAAGAATGCTTCTGCTACGGCTTTGGTTGCTGTGGAATGAACACAAGCCACAACATGTAGACGATGACGCTGCCCCCCTCCCTGCTGCTGTCCCTGTACGAAGTATGCCGCTGCTGCTGCTTGCTCACAGATTGCCCCCTGTTCGTTCTGTGAGAGGCAATCTTTGTCGCTGCTGTGCAGAGCTGTATCATCAGCAACTTCTGCTGCTATCTTACTGACAATACTTCTCCGTTTCATGCTGGCTTGCTTGAGCTGAGCTGCCCTATCAGCAAAGCTCGTAGTGTGATGTAGCCAAGGCCTGTTACCTTTGTCAGCATCACTGTTACTTTGCATGCCACTAACACTGTCATTCTGGCTGTTTGACTGTACATCTCCTGCTGCTGCATTCAGTGTCAATAAGTGCTGTATCTCCACCATCATACCCAACACTCGGGCGTCTGCTTCAGCAGGACTGCTGCTGCTGCTGCCACCAGGTGCTGCTGCTGCTGCCAGCAGCACAGCATCAGCCCCCAGCAACCCTGCTGCTGCTAAGCCCTCACAAGTCGTTGGATTCATCACACTGACAAACCTACAAGTTTTCCCATTTGAAAACAGTCAACAAACGTTCAACACTTAAGTATCAATCTGTGAAGCCCAGTGTGGTAAAGAGGCACATGTAAGGAGGGTGCTTATACACCTACAAGGACATTGGCCCTTGATTGAACAGGATAAATCATTGGTTGGCTGCAAGCAATGACGGTGTCACACAAGCTGAGGGAGCATGAATCACAGCTGCTGCCAAACAGCTCAATCTGCTGCTGCTGCTGCTGCTGCTGCTGCTTGTTGTACATCAGTGGTACAATCATGAGAAGACAACACTCCGTGACCAAAGCTAATGCGTTTCTTCACCTGTAAGTTATCTTATGAACCACAGATGTTCTGTTTCTGCGCTCTTCAACATCTTCTAACACCCCCTCAGCTTGGAGTCCTCCAGGAAGAGCAGCAAAACTGCTGTTGCTGCTGCTGCTGCCATCATCATCACCAGCAGCAGCAGCAGCAGCCATGACAATGGTGACATGACTTCCAGGTAGTGCAAAGTCCAAGAA
>LWCB01004765.1:0-12304 GCA_001630525.1 Coelastrella sp. M60 | reverse complement strand
TTTACTTGTATATGGCTGTGATTGAGAGCTGTCTGTGTTGCTTGCCTGTCTCCCTTCTCCTTTCCCTTGTGTTCAGGGGCATGAGGGCAACCAGAAACTGCTGGGTGCAGCTAACGGCATCGACCACGTCGGCTAGTACTGCATGATGCAGGGCGAGTGCCTCTCCATTTGCCCTTGGATGCTGATACACCGCACTCTAGAGCATACCCATGCAGATCTTATCGCCCTTGTTTGTTCCTCGTAGGCCACGAGTAGCTCCGAGCGTGTCCAAGGTGGGCTTCTGGGACCACCGCCGGAGGTCGTTGTCGACTTGTTCATGTTGATGCGATCTAGCGTCACAGGGACTTATGCATGGTAAGCAGTGTTTTGCATGGAGATTTTGCCCGAGTATTATCAAACTTGCGCGTTGCAGTGTCGGAGATGCCGAAGGAACGTGCCTGGTACCAGACAGCGTCCAACCTTCTCCTCTGCTTCTCGCGCCGCCCAAGAGACCGGCTTTGTACGTTTTGCGGCTGTTGATCTTGTTGTAAGAATAATATTATAAATACTTGCATACTGCAGTTGGTGGTTTGACGGTTGGTCTCTGCTGCAGCCATGCAATCCATACGCTCTATACAGCGCAAGCGCACGTTGAACAAGGTGGGTGCTGTTGATCTTTGGTCTGCAATGGCCTGACAGGTATGATAGAAGCATTGCAGATGTTTGGGTCAACTGCACACGATGACTGCCCTAGACCAGCTTTTATTTGTGGTCTTAGTCTCCTCAAAGTCACTGGCCTGGTTCTATACTTGTATCTGAGCTTCTTCAATACAATAGATCAGTGCTTTTCAGCTGCTCAGCTGATAGCTGAACAGCTCCAGTGACCGTGTACAGCTGACTTAGTGGTTGGTTGCAGCGGTACTTCAGCAGATCTGCATGAGATCGTTGGACACTGCTATTACTGTCCACACACACGGTGCACTGATCACTCATCACCTAGCAGTCGTACATGCACAGCATGAGCTGCCCTGTGAGCACCAGCAGACATGTGCACCCTCCAGGTCTCAACTGCTGCGAGCCTTACAGTGCTGCAGGCACAGCCTTGGAAAGTGAAAGCACCACACTATGCTCTGCAAGCGTATCTACCAACAGATCTCTTGTTGTTTTCCTGCAGTTCCAAAGTACTGTAGGCACCCGCAAGGGTCGCCGAGGACGTAATCTAGCCCTGCGACCAGATGAACCTGCTGCTGTTCATGAGCTTATGGCTGAAGATGCAACACCAAACCTACGAGTTTGGCAGGTAAGAGTATTGATAGTATGCTTTCGGTTTTCGTGTGGTGGTTCCTTTATCAGGTTTGAACTAGCTTGCACTACATGATCAAGTCCACACGCATTTCCTGCATTTGGGCTCTGTTCTGGTTCAGATGCATGTGCAGCCTGTGCTTGTTGCAGTGTGCAATCTGGCTGTTCATGTGTTTTCTATATGTGTCTGCAGATGTACGAGGAGGCCGAGGACTTTGAAGACAGCCTGGTGGCTTTCAGAGACCTGCTGATGGACTTTGAGGCAGCTACTGATGGTAAGATACTTACCTGGCATACAGCAATTCTAGGTCACCGTACTAGCTAATACGGTCATAACCATCTTCTGCTACAGCAGCCATACACATCCATGCCGCTAGTATGTTCAAATCAATCCTCGGATGCCTCAAAACCCAGCCTGTCTGGAACCTTGACCAGATCTCTTACTGCCGCAGTATTCCTGCAACGCCTTGAGCCAATCATGAGGTCTCCGCTGCCCCGAGTGTGGGACGCTGTCGAAGGCGGTTTAGCTGAACCTGTCCGTGCCACCATCAGCCATGCTCACCAACACACAGTGGGTGGTGACATCAGTATCGCTGGGCTGGAGGAAACCAGGAGTCAGTTTCATAATCAGATCAAGGGACATGTGATAAGGCCACTCGAGCAGTGGAGCGAAGCCCTTGATGTTGTGGAGGTAAGGGGATCAAACCTGGCTGCCGTGCAATGAGCACGGTTTTTGTATTGTATATCATTGTCTCAACTCGATACAAGGTAAACAGAATGTATTTCATACGGAAGCTATGCATGGCTTGCAGTGCACTTGCTTCCTTATGCAGTTCATTCTGTTCACCGTGTCTGATATTCTCCTTCCTGTCCCTGCCAAGTAGTGCTGTATGTGCATAGCTGCATCTGTTCTGGATTCTCCATCATCTTCAGCGACTGACCAGTCACACCATGCCTTGCACTGCTACTTTTGTATGATCATAATAACTGCTGTCGTACCCCTGTTGCATCATCCTTATGGTCCTTGTATAGCGTGCCGCTCAAGAGTTGGGCGATGCATCCACTGCATAGTCAGCAGGACAAACAAAGCAGATCCAGCACGCCAAGACTACTGTTGTTGAGCACCTCTTGCTGCCAGCTCCTTTCATACGTGTAAGCTTATGAGCCTTAGTGGAGTCCACTACTAATAGTACTGTCCTGCTGCTTCTGTGTTGTTTCTTGCAGCAAGAGCGTCTACCTGCCCTGAAGCGTCTTCGCCGCCAAGTTGTGAAGCACAGCCGCAACGTTGCCCGCTACAGCGCCAAGTATCACAGGAAACTTGGTGATGCAGATGCTGCTGCTGGTGCCATTGTGCCGGTTAGTGGGAGGGTCCAGAAGCCTGGTGGAGTCAAGTAAGTGCGAGCTGCTGTGTGTGAATCAAGAGTACTATGCATCGTTCCTACTGTTGTGAGTGTTTATAGTACCTTGCGGTAGGTCTCTGCATGTACCTATCCGTACCCCTGCAGAAACTACATCAGAAGGTGCTTATGAGCCCCTCCACCACAAGCTTTCATGTCTAGGATTGTGGCGCGTGCAGAGCATGTTGGTAGTTGCATTACTGTCCCCCTCCACTTGCTACTGTTTCTCTCCACTTGCTAACATGCTGGTGGCTATCAACTGCCATCGGCATTTTCCACATATTGTTCAGTGTCACTTTCACGAGTGTCTATTTTCTTGAGAAGAAGATGCTGATTCTTGATGTGGCTCGCTATCCTTTTATCACAGGAGAAGCTGTCAACATACAGATCAACCTGCTGCAGGTCATTGAAAGAGCAGCTTGCAGATTGATCTGTATGTTGGTTACTTCAGCTCCTGGATATTTGGTACTTGCTCGCACTTAAATCACATTCATAAGTGGCCCTTGATGCTGCTTTCAAGGCATCTGGGGAAAGGCCCAGACATAGCTGTATCAATTGTACTACTACTTCATGTCTACTCACCAGGGGCCTGCTTACTGCTTGCACCCGTCCAAGATCCAACACTCCAGTACGCAGCAGAGCCACGACACCTCATCGCACTACAACAAGGGTTGGTGCTGATCGTGATGTCCATGACAACAGCAGCGAGGCTGACACAGACTCTGGTGAGGTTGCCAAGATGGTTGCAGTCGAAGATGCAGGAATGAGGCTCAACTACAAACACAGAAAGCTGCAAGGTAAGGTTGTGTGACTTTGTACCTTCACTGCAAAACTCGAAATATGCTTGATGTGTGGCGGTTTAGCACCTACAGGTAACTCTTGCACTGCAGATGTCCCTTCTTTAACTCATCATGTGAGTTTCGGAGTGTGACACCTGAAGCACAAGGGTAGATCAATCCCTTATTTAGACCTTGTTATTCCAAGTGGCAGTTTCAACCCCAAAATTAACCCAAAAGCAGATGTACACCTGGACATTGGGAGTATACTCCCTTGCTATCTTCAACTCACATTCAGTTGTACTGCAACATTGGCAAAGAACTCTCAACATATGACGCGTGTGTGTGTGTGTGTCTGTGTGTTTGAACAACCCTCCCACTGTCAGTATTGTGTAACTGTCCTCATAACACATTGACAGCTACATTGTAACATGTATTGCAGCTGCCCGTGGTGATTACTTTGAGGCTGAGAGGGTTGTTGCTGAGCAGCTTGAAGGTTTATGTCGTGATGGAGCCTGGCTCAAGAGTTACATGGCGGCTGCACTGCTGCTGGGGAAAGAGGCTATGCAGGTAGGAGGTAGGAGGAGATCTCTAGTGGGCTACTGTGCTGCCCACAGTGTATAGTACTGTGTTGGCAATTTTGTGCAAAGTTGATTCAGTCAAACAATGCTGAACTGTGGGACAGCTGTGGGAACTGTTGACCCACGGCTGTTTTACAGTTCCAGCATTGTTCAAGAGGCAAGTGGTTGGGTTAGGGCTAGTGCCAGTAGGATAATACCCTGGGCTAGGGGTAGCAGACTCTGAGTTGAACAGAAACAACCCTGTTCAAACTGTTGAGCAGCATTGATCGCTGGTGCCTTACAAACAGTTGTTACTGAGTGTGCGTATCAAGGCCCATATTGTTGGGATGAGCTGTGCTGGCAAACGGTTGCAGCAGATTTTGCCTGAGAAGCTGTGTGAGCTAGTTCAAGGTCGTGTATGATATAGTAGGCACGCACTACAGTGGTCTTTGTGGCTTCAGCGTCAGAGGAAGCAAGGACGACTGTGGTGCGTGTCCACTTTATCAATCCGTGTGCCATCCTTGTAGTCCATAAAGTGCAGTGCACTGTCAAGACACGTGTCTGTTAGTAGAAGTTGCTGATTCAAACTTATTTATCAGTGCTGAAAGAGATCAGTGCTGGTCACTGGCATCCAATTGGTGGTGTTGGCGGCTGCTGCTGCTGCTGCTGCTGTTGCTGCTGCTGCTGTGTACTGCAGATGGCTGTTGTATCTCTGGGCAACACCAAGCAGCCTTTGCCAGGCTTCACCTCTCGCTATGGACGAGTTGAGCATGGAATCTTGAGAGACAATGTGGAACTGGCTGCAATGATGCCACCGGTGAGTGACAGCTGCTGCTGCTGCTGCTGCTGCTGCACCTCGGTGTCCTGCTGGTTCTGTAAGGATCTGAGAGCAATGTCCCTCATCTGTTGACACAGTACACTTTGTGTTGCATGGTCTCTATGTCGTGCTGGGAAGATGCAACACAAGGTGTATTTTGTTGGCAGATGCTACATGTGAAGACCAAGTTGCCAGCATTTGCATAAATCAATGTTATGTAGCAGCCACGCCAATGTATACTGGCATAGGGTGTGCTGCTTTGTATTTATGTTATGATGCTGCTAGTCTTTGGATCAGGAAGACCAAGTAGCACAAGCAATCCTGCTACTTTCCACAAGTCCCTGCTGTCAAGTCATCAACCTTATGCAAGTAGTGTACATACAATACACAATATACTATATAGTTTTTTTACGAGTTGGCTCAGTTTGATAGTTCCCCTCTGAAAGTGCATGTACTGCTGCTGCTGCTGCTGCTGCCGGTGTGCCACTTGTGCTGCTGCCATCACCAGGAGCTCAAGATCCGCCGAGCTCCTCTGAGCTTTGGCTCTCCAACCTCAACTTCAGCCGCACCCAGCACATCTATCCTCCCATCAGAAGGCCTCCATGCCCACAAAGCCACAACAACACCCATGGAGTTATCAGCAAGACCAGACGCCCATGCACTAGAGTGGGTCTCACCAACTGCTACAGGAGCAGCAGCAGTACCTCTTGATGTAGTTCGACAGGCAGGGCTGAGTGTCGATGGAGATCAGACGCCACCGACAGCTACTGCAAGAAGCAGCGTTGGCAGGACGAGCTTCAGCGGAATGTATGATCAGATCCATCATGATGATAGTACTACTGCTGCTGCGATCGGAGATCGGCCAGCACTTGGCGGCCGCAGAGATGCAGCAGTAGCAGCAGCAGTACATGATAGGGAGCAGACCACTCACAGGCAGATTCAGCTCGCTTGGCTGGTAGTACTCCAGGTGTTGCAAGATCGAACGCAGTTTGGGGATCTGAGGGTCGTGATGCTGCTGCTGCTGCTGCTGCTGGGGGTGGCAGCGGTACTCCAGGGTTCAGGGTACCTGGATCTGAGAGATCAGGGTTCAAGCCGTCAAATCGGCAGCTTGATGATCATGATCGTGAGCAGCTGAGAGAGAGGGGCAGGGGTGTGATGAGTACATTGACAGGCATGCTGGAAGGTGCTGCTCATGCTGTAGGACTTGGCAGCAGATCTTCAAGCAGCAGCAGCAGCAGTTCATCAGATGATGCAAAACAGCAGCAGCCTGAGCCTGTCAAGGATACCTCGCTGCTCAAGATAACTCAGCAGGAAGCTGCTAATCCTGTGGTCAAGGCTACATATCCCAGCAGCGGCAGCAGCAGCAGCAGTGTCAGCAGGGATGCTGATTTTGGTGACAGCGCTGCAGTAAGAGATCAGGAGGTTCACAGAGAAGTTGCTGCAGTTGACGGTAATGTTGGCCCTGAAGTTTGTGGGAGGGGGGAGTTCACAGTGCTTGAAGATCGACCAATGGTGAAGGAAAGAGTCACAAAGATTCTGCAGCACAGGCCTGTGGTGAAGCAATATGAGACTGCTCTCAAGTAAGGTGGCTTGGGACTGGTAGGAGTGTTCTGGTACTCAGATTCGAAGCGTAAATTTCTTCAACACAGTTGCTGTCCTGCTGTTCCACTGCTCTCAAAGATGACAAGTTGCTACCGTGCTGCAGCGCATTTTCTATTGACGGCAACTTAAAAGTTAGATCTACTTGAAACTATCTGAAGAAGATATCTTGTTGCCAAGTGTGTCAGCAGTTGTCTTTGATAGCACTCATTAGTTTATAGTGCACTCAAAGGACAACCGCTGACTCACTTGGCGATCTATCAGCTATTACCAGCAATGATCACTGTCTGGTTGTGGTAGACCCTCGATACACTCCATACCTGGATTGAGCTGTCGCTGGCAGTCGAGCTTGGTCTCTGTACCAGGACACATAGAAGCACTCTCTGTGATGTGGTTGTGTTTCCTGAACAAAGCTTGATATTACACCTGCACACTCAACTGTAGGACAGTCTTGGCATTGCAGCCTGACAGTCAGATGCAAGTATATGCCGCTGTTGTTAGCCATGTTGTGTACTGCGCATCTGATACTACACTGCAATACCATACTGAGGAGCGCAGTGTGGCATCAGATCGCAGTACACCATTTCTAACAACAGCAGCATAGTTCAGGCCTGGCATAGTTCAATGACTAGATGCAAGTTGGATGTGGCATTACTTTCGGAAGCTAAATAGCACTATGTACAACTAGCATACTGGAATGCAGCAAATTGTATGTTGTTGTTTTCTTTCCTGGCAGGTACGTTGGTGAATCTGCAAAGCCAGGCAGCAGCGAGTATGTCGGTGATGAGACACGAACAGTCAGTGTTGCTCAGCCACAACCAGAGCCTGAGATTCGTGATAGACGTGAGTTTACTGAAGTTGAAGACAGACCTCTGGTGAAGGAGAGAGTCACAAGGCTTCAGGAGAGTCACCCAGTGGAGAAGAAGTATGAGACTGCTCTCAAGTAAGCTGACCGGGTAGCTGCTGAGCAACATGTTGAAGCACCAGGCATACAGTATGTCACAGACTGTCATGGTGGACAACGAACACATCTGCAATTGCATTCTCAAGTATGAGAAACCAGCTAGTTACAGATGTAGGAGAGGCCAGATACCTGCATCATCTACTGCTGTCGCATCCCAGGAAGTGTGTAGTAGTTGAATAAGGATCTGGAGTCGATCACTCTGCTCCTGCCCAACTGATACAAATGGCCTGTGGCTTGTGCAACAATAGCATGCACGCTATGTAAAGTGGGCGATTCCATGAAAGCAATTCAAACACGTCTCCTCGCTGATCAACTCAGCTTGTGCTTATGCCAATGCTTGTATTGTGCATAATATGCACTGTCTGATTGCAAGTATGCACCATATGTAATTATGAACAACATCTGGATAGGGTTGCTGCAATGGCCAAAATATCTGCATTGACTACTGTATGCGTGCCCCAGGAGGTGTGTACTAGTGTGAGGGAACAACTGTTGAGAGTTGATCCTGCCCCACTAGTACAGATGGCCTGTGGCTGGTACAACAATGATGCATTGTCAAAAAGTTTAAAAACTCTCCAAGAGGGGAGAATGGCGAAGGTGTTGGAATATACACACCTTTGCCGATGATTGTGCTGACTGTCTTTTTTGTGCAGGTATGTTGGTGAGCAGGCTCTGCCAGGCAGTGCTGAGCCGCTCACAACACCTGAGGAACACATTATGATGGAGACACCTGCTGGTCCCAAGTGCCCAGCAAACATAAGAGGAGGAGAGCCTGTGCTGGCAGCTTGAGGTATAGCATTGAGACTCGTGGTGTCATGCCCATCTCCTAGTAAGGAGGTTCTTGGTGATGTTGCAAGTAGCAGCTGGCACAGCTGTATGGGGCCGTGCATTGTGTATGCCTCCTGGAGGCTGTGAGCACTGGAGCTGCAAATTCTTGGCATCTCTATGCATATGCGCCCATGTAGACAGTGAGTGTTCTTATCCTGCAACTGCCAAATGTTACTGCGTGCAGTGTTCGAGACTCAATGATGGAGTGGATGATACTGACTGCATGCATGATTATGTGATCATTGTTGTGATCTTTCAAAGTGCTGAGCGTTGCTGCCTTGTACAGTATGTGGGGTGTTTTCTGGGTATGTACACTCTTTGCTGAGGCATGCGCATGCAGGGTTGCGTGTCTTGTTTGGAAAGCAGCTACAGCGATTATAACCATAGTTATGCAACCTGTTCCCGCACTGCCAGTGGCAGCCACTGTAACTTACGTGCTTGCTGAGTTGAGTTATGAGATGTGGCAGGAACTGTTCCTCGTCACAAGGAGTCCTTGTTATCATGCATGTTATGACACCAGTTGCTAGTTTGCAGTCTATGGCTATCTGGCAAACTGACGCCGAGAAGAACGTCATGCATATGTCTTTGTAGAACATGTTGCGTCAGTGTGTAAAGAGAAGCCTACTAGGCAGTACCGTAAAGTGACTCAGTAGTAACAGCTGTAGCAGCTGGTACACCCCCACAGGGTTCAAGTGGTCGTCAGATGAACATAATACTCTGAATCGCTGAATACTAATTGATCACGATCACCAGTACCAACGTATGGTGACACACAGTGTGCACTGTATGATGTGTTACAACTAGTTGACAACGTTGAACTATCAGCTCAAGCTCAAGCAATGCAAACAAGTCCTAGGAGGCAAGCCTGAGCACCTGAAGTTCGCAGCAATGCCTGGCTGTTATCATGACACATCCACAGCACTATAGAAGAACGACAAACACCTTGCAATATAGTCTACAAGGTATAGCTAGGGTCTTGATCCAGTCTCTATATACAATACCATAGGACTGCAACATAGGACAGAACTGCAGGCAGGCTGCACACACTCTCAGATTTGTTAGACATATCCAGACATGTCAAAGCTGGACCACACCTATGACCACATGAAGCTGATGCAATGCCTGCCAGCTTGTAAGGGTACCACTGCCACCAATCACCGCCATTTGTGTAGTGCTGCTGCATTTCTGTGATGCAAAAATAGCAGGCTAGCAGCCTGAAATACAAACAGACTAAGATGGCAACACACTGTTAATCCGTCACTGTGCATTGCTTCACCACTACAGTGGCTATCATACTGTGACACTGGCCAAGTAGCACTACTACAGAACACACGAATGCAGCTGACGACTGCTTACAGTACTGCCTGTGCCGATGATGATAACAAAAGCAATCACTGCTTCACAGCTATAGCCTTTGCGGCCATTGGCCCCGCGCCTCAAATCTCCCAGTGAGTCAGTGCCTGTGCGGATGTGGGGTAGGGAAAAAGGCAACTGCTGAGCAGGCTGCTGCTGCTTCTCGTGCTGTTACGCTGCTGCTGCTGCTGCTGCCGCTGCCTTTGCTGTTGCTGGTGGTCTGCCAGTTGATCAATTTGGCACTATGAAACCTATAAGCCCAGCTACTTGTAAGCAACCTATGACAACCTGCAGGGCAGCAGAACACCAACACAAAACTCACTCCTTTAAAGATATGCAGTTGCTGATCGAAGGTACCGCATTGCAGCATGCAATTGATTGTAAGTCCCCAACTCATCGCACAATGGTGAGTGTCAATGTCCCGTTCATTCTTGATACAATACAAACAAATCCTGAAGATTCCTGCACTGCAAGAGCAGTCCGACGTACCCCTGAAGGCTCATGTGACAACAACTCCTCCATTTCAACCACAGGATTGAGCAAAAGCTGTTTCATGATGTGGTTGATACAGCACAGGGCACGCACAGACAAGCATACATGCCATCAACAGTGACGGACCAGAGATGCTACGTGTTGCTACTCACCGCTGCTGCAATAAGCCAGATAACAATCCACTCCAAACGAGACATATGCTGGTTGTTTTGATGGTCCCGGACCATTTCCAACATCTCCTGCAACACTCCATATCTGCATCAATTGTGACATGGAGTCAATGACACATAAGCAACAGCGGGTGTGACACCTTTATAAATGGAGCCTCGGAGAAGCAGGTAACAAGTGCCAGAATGAAGCTGCTACACCTTGCAACCAGCGGCTGGGTTCCGCTTTGCTGCAGAACACATTGCATAGCAAGCAAGGCATGTGTGGTCTCAGTTGTGCAGGGTCATGCACAACAGAGAGAAATCCCAGTTGCCGGAAACATGTTGCAAGCACGCGCCTGTTTAGAAAATCTGAGCAAGATCTTGATACAACTGCTTCATCTGCAGATAAAATCAGCATGTAGTAGTAAGGTACAAAGTAACAAAGCATGGGCACAGACACCTGACTTGGGTTTGGTCAAGGGTGACTTGTCCTAAACCCACCTTGTGTTGAGAATCTCCACACGCGTGTCCAGCTCCAAGTACTCACAGACACGCTTGTACAGCATCTGCAGAACAAGGCATATGATGCATCGTTACCAGCATAGCAGATAGTGCGCAAGCATATCGGTTTGCTATGTACCGACACCAACTAAAGCACAGCTTTTCACCCTTGGAGAACGCAACAGATCAATTGTTACATAATTGATATGTAACACACACATGTACGTACCTGTAAGTGATCAGGGGCACTCCAGAAGAACTCCGGCACATCCAGCACCACACCCAGCAGGTTCACTGCTGACCTCTGAAGAAACACTTGACCGATATATCGAGCAACCTGCTTGGGACTGATGTCTACGCGACCATTCTCTGCTAGAGCCTCTGGAAGATCCTTGGTACACTCAACAATATCCTGCGAAGGTAAAGAATTGCTACAACACATCAATCACAGATGCTACCACAACGATTCAACCTGAACAGACAACTACTCATTCATCGTTCAAAGCCATATAAACATCTCCAGAAGCACAGTGCTATGGTGACCATACCATATCACCCTAATCACTGGTGTATTCTTGTGTTGTTACGTTCACCCTTTGGAAACACATCAGCAGAACAGGCGATCGGCAGCAGAGAAACTTAGCAGCTGCTTCACAAGCTGAAGAAGGCCCTGTCACCCTACCTGTAGTCGCTCTTCATAGCAGCCCAACAATGTGGATTGTGCAAGAGCATGGCTGATAGCTAGCTTCACCTGCAACAGAACGTGATGGCAGCATTCACAATGTTTTGAGACTGGAATCTCCACATTTCTCAACAACCCCAGCAGACTACTACCGGTCAAACATTGCGATGTGGCCAGTACCATAGCTGCAGGTGTGCAGCACCGCTTTATAATGGACCCAGAGGCAGTTTCATATGCAATAGGCCCGAAAGCTAAAAAGGAACAACAGCTGCTTCAGGTTGCAGAAACCATGACTACTGCACATTGATCCCCTCGTTTCCCTTTGCAACCATATTGCTGAATGGGGTGGCATGAACAAGGCTCACCCAGACATTTAGGGCAAGCAGCACACAAGCCAGCTCTAAACCAAAGCTCATCTACACAACAATACTTCCAACGTGTTTACTGCTTGTTCTGGTTACCTGATGATCTGCTGCGTATGACTTGTTGATGGTTATGACGTCATTCTGTATGTGAGGAGGCTCGATGGTACTGTAATGGAAGGTGAACTCATCGATTTCTACTTCACTGAGGTCCAAAGGTTCCAATCTGCAAGGGTTTATGATGCTGAACCGCACTGCCTGCTCATCTGCTGCACTGATTCCCCAAAAGACAACTGTGCCATACTGAATGAGCATCCAAAAGATGAGAACAAGCATGACAACAGTTAGAAACATCACAGAAATGGCGATGCGCTTGTAGGTTGTACACTGTGTTTTTCAATGAGATTTGTACGGTACAACTTGTACCACTGCTGCTACTGGTTGGTACTTGTAAATGTTTGCAATCGTCTGCCACAAAAGGGCGCATGAGATTTGCTACTGTGCTGTAGCGGTTCCACAGCAGCAGGATGCAGAAGTGAGTGA
>LWCB01004758.1:0-11459 GCA_001630525.1 Coelastrella sp. M60 | reverse complement strand
GATGCAGCATGGGGAGGTATAGCGCAGCAGCACGCAGCAGTTGAGCAGACAGCAGGCGATAACATCTTTTAAGACAGCAGCTGCTAACACTCAGTTCTGTATCCGTTGGCTGATCCTGCAACTGGTTGACCTTGGCCGTTGGATTCAACACCCCAGCAGATAGTTTGATGCATAGCTAGACCCTTGCACTTTGTGTGGCTTCTGTGTTTGTGGATTACAAGTATGAATACATGAGCAGATGGATATATAATCACTCTGGCAACTTCACCGGATTGTATCTACCTTTGCTCTTGCTTCCAGAGCTCTTCCAAGCAGCACAAAGGCCAGCAGCATCACCGGTTCCTCCATGAATCCAGAGTCAAAGCCCAGAGAAGGTACCAAAGCAGCAGCAGCACCCACCGTGAAGCTCGTGCTGCTGCCAATGGCTACCAAGCTGTTCATGTTTGGCGCTCCGGCCCATAATGACTTGAAGCCATCTATCAGCAGACTGCAAGCAAACAAGTTGCGGTGGCATCAAGCAAGAGATAAGCATAAGCATGCATTTACAGGCATCTTCCGCCAGTGTCATCTAACCCTTACAACATCATAATGAACGAAGCGAAAAAAGACAGGCGATTCTGACAGCTGCAGGCTAACATTGATGACATATTACAACCAGGCAGTCCTGAAGAACATGGCTGCAGGTCCTGACAACTCCAGGCTGGCGGCCCTGACTGACTGGCAGTGGTGAGAATCCGACACTTTCAGCCTCGCAGGATTCTCACCTTCTTCCTGGTCCAAGCAGAGCGAAGGCCCCCAGAGCACCAGACACTGCTGGCATACCCATGAAGTTCATAAATGATGTATGGGCAAACTGATGATACCCCATCATATGCATCAAATGACCAAAGTGGTGGCTGCAGCACAGGATCACTAGAGCCCAAGCTGAGACAAGGTTGATCATACTCTGCCGGGCATCTTCTGCCCGCCTGGCTTCAGCCTCATCTGAGTCTAGTTCACTGTGTTCTGCACTGCGAATCTGGGATGGGAAGCCCTGTAAGGCAACAGATGCAGCAAGAGATTGGTTGCAGGTGACCATGTTTGTGACTGGAGACGGGTTGAAGGGTTGTATACTAGAGGAAGCTTGTCAATCACTAGTAATTGAATGCTGTGCCAGAGCTGCAGGATCAAGACCTTGCGTATTTCAGGCCTTCGTCTGCCAGGCACATTGGTCCCGTCCCATGCCTTGCTGAGAAGCAATAGCAAGCAAGAACACCCTGGTGGCGATACAGCACGATGCAGTTGCGGTGCACTAGACGGGCTTTGTCATCAAATCTGTAACTCTGAAAGACGAGTGACAATTGGTACCAACTATGTTGTTCGAGTTTGCTGTGCAGCTGTTGACTATCTGGTTCAGGAAATGCATGTGGCCATGTGCCCATGCGCGACATGCTGTTGGCCTTTACCTTCTTTGTGAGAAACGCTGCTGCTGCTGTGATTTGTGCTGCGTCTCCTGCCTTAACTGTCACTGCTGCTGTCTCCGTGAGTAGATTTACCGCTGCTGCTTCCACTCCTGGCTGTTTGAGCAGCATGCCTTTGACTGCAGCGCTGCAGCCACCACACATCATGCCCTTCACATCCAGTACAACTGTTTCCAGCTGCTTCTGAGGGGCTTCCTCATCTGTGAAAGATGCTAGGGCTGCAAAGCAGCAAATATACGAGTCAACACGCATACTTTCAGTCTTCATGCTTTCAAGGGGGCTGGGAGTGTTATACGCTGCTGCTAAGACTGAATGACAACATCAGCTTCAAGTCTGGGCTGACAAGTCACCTGGTTCCTGTTGATTGGCAGTGTTGGCTCCTGAAATAACTCACCTGTGGCTGAACTGGTTACAGGTGATTCGGTTGAGGCTGCTCTGGTAGTGAATGGGGTGCCTCTGCCAGAATACCTGCAGCCTAGCCCACTGCCTGGCACTAACAGTCGAGCTGAGGCCTGCAGTGCGGTTTTGGCACAGTTACGCTCTGAGAACAAGCAACTATAACTGCCTGCTGCACGAAAGGTGTTCCGCAGTGTTGCTGCACTGCTGCGTCCCACGAACTGGGAGATCGGGCGAAGCATGGGTTGAGACGGTCCCGGACAACGCTGAAGCAGCATTCCTTGGTGGCAGGCGCCCATTGTCATTGCAGGAGCTTCATAACTGCATCTACAACTTTCAACGTCGAAGCAATTCGAAGCAACCAGCAATGACGATTGTTCCTGGCACGAATTAAGATCTACAGCAACCAGAGCTATGCTGGTCAAACAGCAACAATCGCATGGAGTTTGCTTAATAACACCATGGACCTCTAAGAGGTTGCGGTTGTGCTGTACGGCATGTCACATGCTGCTAATCCCGCTTCATGAGCAGGGCAGCTGGATTCGTCTGCTTGGGTGACAAAGTGGATTATTCTGATCTCGTAAGACTTTTGTGATCAGCGAGCATCGTGGGATCGTGCAGGTTATCGTGGCTCCTCTACAACTTGGACTCCAAGTCTTGGAGCGCCTAAAAGTTACACACCCATTCTATGCTTCTTATACATCCAAGCACACACATGGCTAAGAGTCGGCGTTTGTTGGTCAGTCTTTATGCACAGATGACTTGAGGCAGCAACTTCACTTCAGGCGATAAGCCACACCGCCAGGTAGTGGGGCAGCTTCAAGCAGGCTGCAAGTTACAACAGTACATGGAGCACTACTTGTTTCAGCTCGTGTCTTGTCAAAAGGAGGCAGACGAGCACATTTTGCCATCCACGACAAAAGTTTTCACCGACGTGGCTGCTATCAAGAATCAATGCAAGCAAGATAAACTTGACGCTTGGTACACAAAGTTGGGCCAACACCTCAGCAACCATCCACAATTCTGTGTTGCGCAGCGCACAGCAGCTCTTGTCCCCTGCTTCTTGTCCTGCTGCTACTGCTGCTGCGACTGTTTCTGCCTGTCTGCTAGCTGCGCAGGCGTGAGTGCAGGTGTCACACCAATCATACTGTCTCGGGTAACCAGCGCTGCAAGCTGCTCCTCAGTCCAGCCCTCAGTACCAGCTGGTCTAGCTGGAATAACAATATACCTGCACACAGTAAGCACCATACCCGTTGGGCAAAGGATGATGCTGTGGCTTCAGGCAAAGGACGATGCTGTGGCTCAGACATCACTCTAACAAGATGGATCATGCTCCGTACTACAGCAGAAGGCCTGAATTTGGGATATGATGGGCCTGACATGATCATGTTTGTTTATTGAACTATAGGAGCTCCGTGTTCTTTTGAAACCCCTGACCTGAGGTCTGCTGTGGAGTCATGCACTCGTATAGCAGTACCAGGAGGTAGTTGTGTCCCAAACTCTAACAGCAGTCCACGAGGATCCCGGACAGCACGAGCTCGGTAGGCCCTGCAAACACAACACACAACAAAAGATCAAACACATAGCAACTCTACAAGAGGATGATGCAATGGTGACACATATCAGTGCTAGCATTGGGTAGATGTACACAAAAAGACTTGCAACACACTATTGCATTCACATTGCTGCATGAGCCAAACTTTCTTACACACTATGCTAGCACTCACGAATCACTCAGATTTGGATGTAAGCATCATGCTATTCCATAAATACATTACACTGTCAGATTGCTTATCAACGCCTGCACAGTCAGCATACCTGCTTCTGTACCAAGGGGGCGACATGCCCAACATGGAGATAGGGTAACAGCTGCACAGTGTACACACCACCAGGTTGTGAACTTTATCAGTGTTGGCAACAGCTGTCAGTACTGTGCCAGTGCGCACTGGGGCGCCTGCGGCTGCCGCAGCTGCAGTGGCCTCTGTCTGAGCTGGTACAGGAGGGGCCGCTCCTGGCTTAGGGGTGAAGTTGGATGTACTGATGCCCAGTTCTGCTGCAGCTGCTATTGTGTCCTAGGCACAGCAGGCCAGTATGGAAACGAAGCCTCTGAGAGAAACGGTCAGCCTGTGCCAAGCTCCTCTTAACTTGTGGCTTGAACAGTGTCAGCACAAATGATCATGCTGTTGTGGTGGCCAGCTACCTGACTTGGTTTGTGCACTGCTGACAAGTATAACACATCAACGAAGTCAGCAAGAAAATACCAGGATTCAGATTACCTGCAGTAATCTTGCTTTGAAGTCAGGGTCCACCCATGCCCTTGCCACAAGCCGAGCCCCATTGCCTTTGGTGGCCCGAGCATCCATGATTTCCACTTCACGACGCAGCCCCTGTAGGAGGAAAGTTTGATGTCTTGTAAACAGAGGCTGCAGCTCTATGGATGGTCTGTCAAAGAAGGTATACAACAAATGCTGACAGCAACTGGAATGAATTTGGCCGTCAACTAAACAGGTGTGTCAAGCAGGCAGCAGGCAATGCTTGCTTTGATACAGCTTTTGTACCTCTGCAGTGATGAGCCCTTTCCTCAACAGCACAGCCTTGAGCGCCTCATGTGTGCGTGTCTTTGCTGAGTCATCTCCCTCAAGCTCAACAGCATTCTGCTCCACCTGTCAACACAGCCACAGACAGACTCTTGGAGAGGTCCCAATCAGCCTCCCTTATTCGCCACATATCACCTCGACATATGTGACAGATCACAGACCTGATGGCACGCTCCTGCATTTTGAGATTTCATGTCTGCTTGCACCATGCCTCAGGTAGCACACTGATCAGTGGCTCATCATGGCAAAGGCAGCCTGTTCTGCAGTTGAGACAACATGGCATGCAACAGTTCTGCTGCTTTTTGCAGTACGCACCTGGCTGCGCTGCTCATGCACGTGATCCCCATGATCAATCACCCCGCTGCCGGCAGCACCTGGGGCAGTGTGATCATGATGATCATGATGGTGATCATGGCATGCTTTGTGATCACCCTCATGCAGGTACTGCTCTCGGACAGCCCTAGCTGCTTCTCTCTGCTGTTCCAGCTGCTGCTGTGAGGCTGGCTCCAACCATGGCTGGTATATCTCCACATCAAGTGTGTCAGAAGAGTCTCCTGCAGCATCAAACAGCATGCTGGTAACAAACAGTAATGGGGTGCCAATGCAGGGGCATAGATAGTGTGTGTGTGTGTGTGTGTAATGCGGCACCATCGCACAGCTACCTCCTTCAGTAACCTTCAAGGACTTTGATACCTAGGGCTGAAACCTGCTGCTGATGCCGTGTAGATGTACTGATTCGTAAGTGCAGAAGCCTGAAAAGAGTATTGCCAATGGAATAACGGTAGTACTGGGGGTGTTGCCTGCCTATATGTGTGACATGATTGCTGCTTGTTGATGCAAATCCGGACCTTGATACAGCTCCCAGATGTCACTTTGGAAGAACCGCACCCTGCATTTCATGTGCACAGGTCACAGCTTCAATTACCACCTTTGACAGCGATACAGCGCTGCTTGCATCAAAACGGTGTCATGGTTGCCAGCATTGCAATTTCAACAACACAGTCTGGCAGGGAGCTGCAAAGAACCGATTGGTGAGCAACACATGTCTGTCTTTGATGATCGTGCAAAACTATGCTGTTGCTCAGCAGCCCATGCTGGCAATGGGCACACTGCTTATTATACTGACTTTAGCGTTCCTCTCAACTTACAGCCTATCCCGGTATCCACAGTGGCGGCCCTGGTTGCATGATACATCAACCTGCTGTGCACATTTCATGCTGTGCTTCTGTGTGTTTTATATGTTTGTGTACACTACTTGATGTCAGGTTTACCTGTATAGTGGCTGCTTGGGTCCCTCCTGTCTGAAGGCCTTTAGCTCTGGGTTCCCAAACAAACCCACACAGGGTCTCTCAATGACACCAACTTGGCCAAACAGGTATCCAGGGGTGCGCAGGTGAGGACGGCGCCACCGGATTGATGACTTTTCGGGCTTGACTCGGACATAGTCCCCCTCCTTGTACCTGATGTGAATACAGACAAACACGTTGGTAAGACTGGGGTGGTGTGCAGGAGTTGCACTGTATGCAGCTTGCATTGCCGCTGTTGGCTCATGAGTATTGGCATCCAGGAACACACAAGAACACAGCAGCACCTATTGCAGCGGAGGGTGGATACCATGAAGGTTGCTGTATTTGTCACCTGACAGTATTGTCCAGTGTAGCTGGGTCTCGTCCCAACTGCTCTTCGAATTCAGCTGCTGTGATAATGCCGCGTTCGATGGCAATGGCCGCTGAGGCAGCAGCCCACTTCTCATAGTAACTCATCTCACTATATCCTGCAATGACATGAACAGCAAGATGTTGAGCTTGATCACAAAGGTAAGATGTAAGTAGTGGGACAAATGGCTTCTACAGAGGTAGCCACTGAGGGTGTCTGGTAGTTGCTGGCTGACGTGATTTCAAGTTGTGTGTTATTGATGTCCCTGTGCAAATTGCCCTGCAGGACACCAGCCTTTTAGATTACACAAAAAAGGGCAAAGATAGCTTTGTGGATGCTATCTGCAGCATGTTGAAGCTCATTACAAGGCAAAACAGGCTGTAGTTTGTGATACTGCATGCTGCAAGCCCTCATGCCCCTCACAGGAGTGAATTTGCAGAACAGCTTCTGCCCCATTGTCACCTGGCAATGCTTCTGTTGCTCTCCTGAGCTCATCAAGTGATATCAGACCCTGCTCAACCAGTAGCCTGGAGGGGGAAGGGCCGATGAATTGGCATTGAGGCGTACACAATAGCCAGAAAACAGGACAAGCACCTCAGTGCTGAACAGCGGTTGCTGGTCGCTGCTGCTGGTCTGATGAGCAACTGACCCACGTTTGCAGTCAAGTACGTGGTTAAGTTCTTATCAGACAGGTTGACGGCCGCTGGAAAGCAGAGTACGGAAGTCATAAGCTGGCTTGCTAGAAATTGCTGTCCGAGATGGCGGGGTATTGGTTTCAACAGCTATGGATGCCTGGCAGCACCTGTCTGAACCCACAAACAAGAGCCTCACCAGACCACAGCATTACACTCACGCTCCCAATATGACCATGGACGGTCACTCAGATACAGGGCTTTCCCTTTGGCAGCAGCAGCAGCAGGAACAGCCACTATGTAACTGCTTGCAACAGGCTTCAGCCAGGAATGCCTAACCGTGGCATACATAAAGGGCAGATAATGTTTGCTGAATACCTGGTTTCAGGCCGCCCAAGTCATGTGGCCCTGTTATGCGCTCCATGACCACGTCTGATGACCAGTGCCTGAGGGACAGTAGCTGCAAAGCACCTGGGAGGTATGCAGGCGATCTTGCGAGCCACAAGCCAGATCTCAACTAACTCCGAAACTTCAGGACGATCAAAGCAGTAGATCGTGATGTCGAGAATTCGAGCAGGTTGCAACCTTCAATTGAAGTGTCGACGGACGTCTCGTGATCACAATTCAGGCTTCCCGATAGCTGGATCAACCGTCTGATAGAGCTTGCAACACTAGCTGATGACTTGATGACATCCTGTCAGCAGATCATGCTGTCATCGACAAGCAGTACTGTACGGTCTCAACGTTGTGGGGTGTTAGTGACACCGTGCTACATGCTGCAGATAAGCTCTTTCTTTGCAGAAGCCATGAAGTATTGTGGAAAAACTAGAGGTCGGTGATGGCCAAGAAGTCTTGCTGTACAGCTGTCTCGCTGCAACCGCTTCCCACAGCACTTCACAGTATTAGCCTCGGTGGTCGCCCTGTACTGCGATCGGGCTTGCATACCGCCTTGATGACGAAATAAAAGTCATATTGTTATCTGTATTGGCCTCTACTAGCACCTTGCGACAATGTCGCAGCCTGCTCTTGTTTCAACATAATCATGCACAGATGACGTTGGTTACCCGAGGCAGTTGCTCTCCATATGTCGTAGTGGCAGCACTTGCAGCTTTATCAGTCCTAGTATTATCTGTTGATGACCGTTCCGGGGCGTTCATTGGCTATGCGGAGACAGAAGGCTACGGCCAGTGCCAGGATAAGCTGCCCAATTGTGAGAAAGATGCCAGCTTGAACAAGTGTCTTACAGACCCCTTTAAAATGCGGAAGTTCTGCCCGGTCAGCTGTGCAGTGGAGCCATGCGTGAACACCGGCAGTATGTTGGTAAGAGGCTGCACCCAAGTCCACAGCTATTGCTGTTTGGAGGCAACTCGCAACAGCTGGGCAGTGCATTGTGCTGCCATACAGCAGGACCCTTTCAGCAGCTTGCTAGCACATTCGAGCCAAAACTCACGACTGAGTATCAAGCAGTACTGGTTAAAAGCGTGTACAGTTTGAAGAGCATTGTCAGCTGTCAACCAAGGCGGCGCCTGTTGCTAGCCATGAGGCAGTTTAAGCAATGGCCTTTGTCTCAGCGGAACGCCTGTGCTTGTTTGTTGCATTTGCTATTGCAGAAAGACTACGTGTTCCAGGGGTCAGCCAGCACTAAGGGCACAGAGGTCTATGCCAGAGGTTTGAGAGGTGCAGTAGGCATAAATCACTTTACCAAGGTCAAGTGGGGGCCAGAAGACCTCAAGCAGCCACGTGGCCCAGGTGGGAAAACTGTACAAATTCTTCAACAAGCAATGTAAGCCAATTCATCTGACACTACAAGACACCAGTACAAGCAGTCATTATGTTCGGTTGACCATTTGCAAATTGGCGGCCTTGACAAACAGCTGTACTTTAGGCAAGATACACAAGGGATGTGCCCCAGTTGGCGGACAGCCCAGCTTATCTTAGTGCTTGATGTAATGGTGGTGCAGCAGCTGCAGAAGCGACTTAGCTGACTGTGTTGCTTCAACTAGGCACTTTGTTATTCTTCGCAGTCCTTGACCTTCACTTGAGCAGTCTGGGGCTGGGCACATACTTGGGTCCCTCTGATGCAGTTACAGACGAGCAGGTGGTCTCAGCTGTCATGTACAGCGCAACACGTGGCTGGAATGTGATTGATACAGGTGCAGTGCCTATGGTATGCCAGATTAGGTCCCTTAGAGGGTCTCGTAGCTCACCGGGTGCCTTCAGGGTGCTTTTGGCATGCACCCTGTGTGCTAAATATATATGCGACAATGCAGCAGACAAACTGTTACTTCTGGAGTAAGGACAGACAGTGTGCATCGACACAGTGGTGCAACAAGATGGTGGTTTGTCAGTGTGTCTGTTGCACTCAACATCACTATCAGTCACACCAAGCCATGGTCCCCTGTGAACACCACCCAGCACAAGTGCTTTAGCAGTAGCTCAAGTACATACTGACTGGGCTGCTTGACGTTTGTTGATGCCATGCAGCTGCCAACTATCGTGATGGTCGATCAGAGGCAGCCATTGGCAGGGCACTGTTCAGCCTGCTGGTGGGCAACACAGCAGACGCCTTTGTTGACGGCCGTTCTGAGATTACCAGGGACTCGCTGTTCATCTCAAGCAAGGCTGGCTTCCTCAACACAGGTGAGTCCTGCAGGCCCTACAGCACATGTTCTCACCACTGCCTAGCAGTTGTCTGTTATACGGTGTCTCTGCAATTGTCTGAGGCTCACTGTTGGCAACAGGTTGATGCATGTGGTGCAAGTCTTCCAGCTGCACCTGTTAGTAAGGTATCTGCAATCTCTCGATGGGTACACGACAGCATGAGAAGCAAGAACAGTATGAGTGTGCTCGCATGAGCTCACGGCCTGCCAACCTGCACCAACAGCAACTGCAACAGTAAGTGCCTTGCAGCGAGGTAGGTCTTAACGCCAGGATTTTGTGTTACTGCAGGTCTCAAGCAGCAACTACTTTCCCAAGGCCTTGCCGCAAACAAGGACCTGGTAGCCGGCACCCACTGCCTCACCCGAGCCTGTATAAGGACTTCAGTGCTGGCATCACTGACCAAATTGCGGATCGCAACACTGGACTTGTTGTACCTGCACAACGCTGCTGAAATGCAGTTGTTGCGTCTAGGCAGGGACGCCTTTATGCAGGTGATGAGAGACCACCAGCAATTGTGGGCATGGTGGCCTGCCTCAATGAGTGAGGTGGTTGTCGTTATGCACAGCTCTCATGGCAATATAAGTCGCGGCATGGTGACTCCAGACCTCTGGCAGCTGCTGTGATTGGACTGCAGGGGCCCTGTGCGCAACTGCGACAGAGAAAGGTACCTGACCAGCAGCTGTGTCCTGCTGTGTGTGCCTGCAGGTGCTCCGCAGTGCGTTCCAGGAGCTTGAGCTGCTGAGACAGGAGGGTAAGATACGAGGCTATGGTCTAGCCACCTGGGACTGCTTCAGACAACCACCAGAGGGGCCATTGGTGAGTTTACGACACGTCCTGCAGGTCTGACAAATTGATGTTGTTCAGTGCCGACTCAGGAACGGTCACTCAGGAACTGTGCTGTATATGTCTGCGCATGTCTGTGTGCTGTTGGATCAGGATGGAACAGCAGAAGGCAGTGAGGAGCCTAAGCAGGCTGTACACCTATCACTAGAAATACTGAGCCCAGACTAATTGAGCTGCTCAAGGCAGCTGCATGAGCAGTCGATGTGGGAGTTTGTGTGTATGGCAGCATTCATATAGCTGCATGCACTACTAAGCACTACAATTCCAGCAGCTACCCTGCTATGCTTATAATATCAGACGTGTTGCTGTCATTCAGTACACCATCACTCAACATCATGCCATCATTGCGCCCCCTGCATGTCTGATGGACTCCTGCATGCGTTACTGCATCTGCTGCAGCACCTCAGTCTGGAAAGCATTGTGTCCCTGGCTAGAGAGGTTGCCGGGGAGCAGCATGGCTTCAGGGCCATACAACTCCCTATCAACGTGAAAATGCCAGAAGCCTATGAACAGGCATGGCAGCTAGTAATCAACCAGGAAGCAACAGCAGCAGCTGCAGCAGCCGCGGCGGCAGAAGCAAGGAAACCTCCCTCACCGCCTCCACCTGCTGCGCCTATGAGTGAAGATCAAGTGCTTGGTAGGTTGGCATGCACTGTTGCAGCAGCATGACAGCAGACATGCTGATGTGTCAATGACGCTATGGCGTTGTGCTTGGCGCCTGTAGACCGACAGTGGCATAGGTCAGGTGAAGCTCGTGTGTTGCCAGGGCAACCAAGTGGTTGTTGCACAATGCTTGTTGCTGGTGCTATTTGGCAAAGTGAAGAGCAGCGGGTGCAACCTCGCTGTGGTCTTTGGCATCTATAACGGCTGTATACATGCCGTGAATGTTGCTGGTACATGATTCAAGGCTTCTGTGTCTCTGCAAACTCTGCAGGAGAGGGCCTGCCTCCACCCCCGCCTCCCTCACCACCGCCGCCACCACCCCCTCCACCGCCAGTAATCTATGACAACGTAACAATACTCGAAGCAGCGCAGAGATTAGATGTAGCTGTGTTTGCTTCTGGGCCTCTGGTGGAGGTAAGACAGCAGTACTGGCAGCCTTGAACATCGCGAAAGCAAGGAGAAACCAGTGACAGACACCTGCTATACAGCAGCCTGTCGTGCCCCGTAGAATCCTCTGCAGCACACTTTTCATTTTATGCAAAACTAGCAGC
>LWCB01004749.1:0-16357 GCA_001630525.1 Coelastrella sp. M60 | reverse complement strand
CACATATAGCCTATATAAACTATGAGCCATAGTGTTTGTCAGTCAGAGACACACCTTGCCCAGCTGCTGGCGGCACATCAGTTCTTCATGCAGCATATATCACCTCTTTCCTGCTCTTGGTTTCATCCACCACAGGCAGCTCCACCCTGTACCCCAACCACATCTGAACAGTCAGCTCTGCATTGATTGCTGCTGCCAGCTGATCATCACACCTGCTCAGGGCCCTGAGGGCAGCAGCAGCAGCAGCCTGTCTGCTGTGAGTGATTCCCTCCAGGACCTCTGACAGTGAGTAGCCTGAGCCCTGACCAGCCTGAGAGTCCCTGAGAATGATCACCAGGGGTTTGACCAGATCACAACCAAGAGCAAGGACGACAGGCCTGCAGGAGCAGCAGAAAAATATGACTATGTAAGCTGCGGTGTCTCCCAGCACTGATTCACATAATAACATGCAACATGCAATACATGTATATTAGCAGTAGCATTTTTAAAAAAGGACTTGCAGTACGTCTGCACACACAGAGAGAGGTTTAAACCTCCAACGAGTACCTTGTGATTGCATCTGTTGCCAATGCTGCTGTCACCCAGCACAGATTGGACTGTGCCTTCTCAAGGTCAGCATCTCTCCATAGCCCAGGATCTACTGCTGCTGCTGCTGCTAACGTTGTCATTTCTGTGTCGTCGTTACTGTCACTAACACCATCTCTGCTGCTGAAGCTGTTCCATACATCAGCCAGAGGGATATCCGGGATTCTAGCTGCTGAGGAAAACACTGAGGAGGGCAAAACTCTACCACTACCACTACTGCTGCTGCTGCCAGTGCCTGTGGCAACAAGACCAGCTGCTGTTGCTGCTGCTGGCAGCACTGTTTGCTTGCGCAATATGTCCGGTACCATAGCCACCAAGCCAGGGGTCCTACAGAGCTCTCTCAAACTCCCCGGATCCTGCAAACAGTCATCATCACCATCACCAGCAGTAACATACGAGTGCTGGCAGCGGCAGCAGTGATGCATAATACGCCTTTCACATCATGCTGCACGCAACACAGTGTCACCCATATTAGATACATTCTTCTCGCTGTTCAAATCATGAACGTTGTTTGCTTCTCTTGCTACAATGTGACTTACCCCAGCAAGCACCTGCAACAGTCTTGAGCTCCACATCAAACTCTGTGAGCTGACGCTGCTGCTGCCGCTGCTGCTGCCAGTGCTGTTGCTGATCATGATCTTGAGTGGTGTCATGACCTGGGCTCTCATCACCTGTTGACACCTGAGTGCTGAACAAGCAGCTAGCTGACTCAAAGCCTCACAGGCATAACAACGGCCATTGGAAACATCATCACCCAATAACCTGCATACATAAACCAACATCAGGTCACACGGCAGCAATTCATCACATTTCAGTCTTCTATCACGTTTCATCTGTTGTACCTTCCACCTCTTGCTGATTAAGGATTACAAAACTTTCTGCAAGTTCAACATGGTTTGATTTATGCAGGCACTGTTTGGATAGTATCACAGATTAGGTCGATAACGTCTGTGACCACACTTCTTTGAACGTGTTTAAGCATATTAGGACAGCACCTCTCTCCACACATCATCCAATGCAGTACTGATCCTCCCATTCCTTCCACCCACCTAACCAGTGCCTGAATTCCCCCAGCAGCCACCACCTCATCAGCAACATCAGGACTGCGACACAACACTGCTAGGAGAGCTGCTGACATCTCACGATTGCTGACGGTGACTGAAGCAGCAGAAGTACCAACAAGCTCAACAAGGCAGGGAACAGCACCTGGGACAAACAGCAGCAGCAGCAAGCATTGCAGGTGAGACAGTCGTCAGCCTGAGAGAGCAGCAGCACCTCTCGCGTGTGCCGATGATAAATATCACATGGCGTCATGTCGGCCGCATCCAGCTTGGGAGCAACCAACAATATGGATGCTGTTGGAATTTTGTTTAAAGTAACCCATCTACACACCAGCTGTACAAGAGCACTGCGAATAATGGTACTGACTAAACTGGTATGAGATCTCACTACATGCCGTTGCCTCACCTGTTCTTGCCACCACTGCTGCATGTCTTGGTTCACTCACAGCGAACATCAACAGACTGGCAAGACAATATGACAGGGTCTTGCTCAGGGTACCTAAAACAGTAGGAATAGTAGCAGCAGCAGCAGCAGCAGCAGCAGCAGTGTGTCATTGGCACAGTACCTTTGTTTTCAGGCAGTGCATGCTGCCAATAACATTCAGAAGAGACCAATACAGAAATAGGGCCTTCTCGATTGGCACATACGTCTTATTCATTGGCGTAACCTCTCAGTGTTCCACGGCCCTGATTATTGATGTTCTACACCCTCAAGTCCCTTACCTTTGTTAATCAGTGACACCAGCAGTGGCACCACTCCCTCACCAACCATCTTGAAGTGATTGTCAAGATTGTGACTCAACATGCAAACAACACCAGCAGCCTGCTCAAGAACCAAGGCAGGACCTATAGGCGTACTACTGTTAATACTGCTACTAATGCTGCTGCTGCTGCTACTATGGGATTCTGTACCAGAACCACCACTGCTACCACCTGCTGATACTCGCCTTTGTTGCGACTGCTGCTGCTGCTGCTGTACATCGCTCAACTTCTTGAACTGCTGCTGCACTGTCACCTTGTGCTGTTCTGCTCTGTCACCACTCTCAACCACTGCTGCTGCCACTCCTGCTGCTGCAGCACTACTGGCTGCTGGTCCTGATAATCCTACGGCTATTGCTGCATTATAGATGGCTTGTGCTGCTTCCCAGAGCTCTAGTGGCTTCTTGTCCGATGTTTCTATATTGTTCAACCTAGCTGCAAGGATGTTGTTGTACATCTGCCGCTGATGCCCACGATCTTCTATTATTTTGATTGCTGCTGATAGTGCTCCAGACTCCAACATAATCTGCTTTGACACAGATGTACAGCAGCAACAACAGCAGCAGCAATAGTCAGGACCTGTGAGCGATCCCAAAAAAAGAAAGATAAGACCAAAGCTCAGCAACATGAGGTTAAAACTATACATCACTACAGCAGCTGGCAATGCAGTTGCAATCTTCACACCTCACATCCTTACCTGATGTGTTGATGCATGTTGCCCCAGTATTGCCAACAGTCTCGCCGCGTGACACCTCTCCTCATCAGTGCTGCTGCTGTCATTCATCACCTGCACCAGTACTGGTACTGCTCCCTCTCTCACAGCATCTTGTTGACAAGGCGTGTGGCGGGCACACAGACGAGCAGTGATCAACATGGCCTCAAGACGAGTGCCGCCAGAGTTTGTCTCAGACAACACCTACAAGAATACAGATCGTATTTGATGCCCATATGCTATACCTCACCAACAGGTACTTTGTGATAGTACACATACTGGTATGCGCCAAATCACAAAAGCCTTGCTACAACGAGTAGCTGGCTGGCTGGCTGGCTGGCTGGCTGGCTGGCTGGCTGGTCTGCAGTCAAAGTATGAAGTATCACTGCTTTGATTGTGGTCACAATGCAGTGCATTGCTGTCCAGTAACATGGGTCCATTTTTGTGTTCCAGGTAGCAATATGAAAGAAGAGCCAAGTGACATGACCGCCAAGTCTTTGAAGTAGTGATTGATATACCTTGACAATGTCTCGCACTTCATTCTTGTCTGCTACAAGTCTTGAGACTTCTGGTATGATAGACATGCTCAGCAGCATGCTGACTGCCAACTCATGTGCACTGCCACCGCCGCTATCAGACAACACTGAACACAGTTTAGGGAAGGCACCGTGTATCACATACTGCACCAGAAGCAGCTGTCTGCTGCTTGCCTGATCTTTGCCATTATCAATCACTGTAGCACTGCTGCTGCTGCTGCTGTCATTGCTGCTGTCAATGCTACTGTTGGGCCAGTGCATGAGCTCATCATCTGATAGATCTCCATCAACCTCCCGCATTAATCTGAACAGAGCAAATGTGGTGACCTGGCATGCAGCAGTGAGACAGTCAGGCCTGTTGGTTAGGCCAGCCAGGTTGCTTGAGCAAGTATAGCAGGAAGCAGCAGCTATGAGTGCTACAACCCCCGCTAAACCCCTAATCATTGTATGCAGCATGCCATTGAGCACACAGCTTACCTGCCGTACAGCTGCATTTGTTACCGCCAGTGCCGTAATCAACTGCTGCACTCCCCCCTGCTTGACGATCTCAACTGCCAGCGCTTCAACTGCGCTCATCCGCACCAGAGCACTGATTGCAAAGAAAACCAGCGGAGTACTTTTGCTGTCACCAGGAGCTGAACCGGCGACCTCTGGATCATCAGATGCAGGAGTCTGAGAACCTGCGTCCCCAACGCCCCTGTTCTCAACCACAGTCAGCAAAATGGGTATGATTGTGGTCAGCTGCTGGGTCCATGGCTGCAGATCTTGATTACATACTCTGCACAGCACCTCTGCTGCTAGTACTGCTACTGGTGGTTCTGCTGTCAATAGTCTCTGCCAGAGCTTGAGATTGCTGGGGGCCATCAGTGATGAAATTGGAAGTTGATTGATCGCTGCTGACTTGACCAGCTGCAGTAGTGTATGCATTGCCGCTTCATTGTTCTGATCTACCCTGACCTGCAAGGCAGAGTGTAGGTGTTTCCTTGCGCACTCTGTTTGTCACAACACACCTTACAGCATACGGAGCCCTGAATAGGTCCAATGTGCTTTTGAGAACTGTTGGACTGAGCTGCATGGCAGGGCAGACCCCACTGGTGCAAGAGCAGTGCAATGATTATGTAAGCAATCAGTCAGCAAGAGGAGGATGTGAAGCATAGGGCAATGACGAGAGGTGCTTGCCTAAACCCCACCTGAAGCCTCAAGAAGGTCAGAAGGTCCTGCAGCTTGGCTTCCTGAGTCGTAGCACTACTGCTTGATAGATGTTGACCACACATCCCTGACACAGACAAGTTCGCTGTCACTGCAGCTTGAGCTTCTGCTGCTGCTGCTATCTGTGCTGCTGTGTCAGAAGGGGACAGATCTACAGATGGTAGTACTGCCGATGCAGCTGCTGGAGGCATGCTGGTGTTGCCACTCTGACTATGTTGCTGCTCTGTGCTCATTATGCTGGAAGTGGGGCTGGTAGTGGGCAATTGGACTGGCTCAGCAGTGGTAAATGGACTCTGGGACCTGGGTACTGGACTGATAGGTCGAGGTGAATGCTCATATGGTAGGCTGTCAGAACTGCTGTTGCTGCAGGACACGCAAGTACTGGCTCGTCTCTTGCAACAATGACTCGCAACATGAGCGCCAGCTGGTGGAGATAGCTGCAGAGGTCTGACCACACCACTGGCATGTGCTGTCTGCCCTGCTGCTTTGCTGTCGTGCATGCTGCAGCAGCTGTTGGTGCCAAAACGAGCCGCTGCATTACAGATGGCCCTGGAGGTAACTGATGAATGCAGTCTGCCTGGATGGTGCAGTGTGCCATAGCTGCTGCTTGGTTGTATTGGGCTGTGGCAGGTTTTTAAGGATGTTGAAGTCCGTGCAGGGTTGCTGAGCACCCCTGCTGATGGTGCCAGAGCCATCTGCCGCCGGAGTAATTCTGCAATTGGTTGATGTAGGCAAGACTGGTGGCATGCAGCAGCGATTATGGCTTCTCATCAACGGCAGCAGGATGTGCTGCATCAATCAATGCCTTGATGATACTCTTCATGGCTTATCACCTACAGTGTGAGTAGGTCAGGTATTATTGGAACGACAGAAGCATTCTAGACACCACCGACAATTGACCGCCTGCTGCATTAGGGGTAAATATTAGTTTAGAAATGGTTGCTTACGTCTGCACCGCTGTCCTGTAACCCTGTCATGTTGAGCTTACGTAGTGTACTGTGTGGTGTACTGGGCTGGTCCCCTGCAGGACAGAGTATGCGTACTTACGTTGTATAGCCCCACAGATACGCAAATGCGGTGTTTATAAACCAATTGGTTGAGCTTAGAGCCCAGGATTGTGCAGCGAACGCAGATGCGCGGTGGTCACTGCTTGTCCAGACGTGTGAGGTTGCTGCTTAGACACAAAATAAAAACTGAATTCGTCAAATGCACAGACAAAACAGCTTGAATTTCACAACTGCTTGCGTTCCTTGTTCCTCAGGTGCAGGTGAGGACGTGCGGAATAATTGAGTAGAATGACGATAAAATTTTATTCATTGTCAATATTTCTGCCGTCATTAGTGACAACAGCACAAGTGGCGCAATAGGTAATCACATCAGCTCAAGAGCCGGAACAGGTCCGTCTGTGACTTTTGGCGTTCGGGCGCAGATACCAGAAGAACTGGCAAGCTGCTATTATGTCTTGCTGTTATAGGTATGAGTGACATCAAGCGCGGGCTTGGAGCTGTTGAAGCTTGCTGAAGCGTATTCATCAACAAGTGGGACCACGGGTTATCCTGCAGATATTCACACAAAGGCAGATCTATCATCCCTACAGCAGGGCGCGATACAAAGTGTGTTTGCGAATTTTCAAATTGTGTCACTGTGCCTTGTTTGGCTGTGACCAGGAAGCCAGAACTCTTCGTGCAACTATCAGCTCGGTGACACCCGGAGACTGGAAGGCACGTGCGGCCTATGAGACACAAGTGTGACAGAGAGTTGGCTCTATGAGACACAAATGTGGCACTTACCTTTATCTGAATAACAGCCAAACGGTTGCCCCAACAGAATATTCAGGAATGTCATTTGGTACAAAGAGTAACACTTGCAAGTACAAAGAGTAACACTTGCAACAACTGTTGGGCTTCCCATCATGCACCAGGTGTACCAGGTGCAAACATACATGTGACGAGTTAGGGTGCTGGACATGCTGTCCATCACAGAGAAGTTATGCAGATTGATGTCAGGCGCTTGTGCCAGGGTGACCACACGTTACCTAATGGTGACCTGCTATGCGACCACACATTAATATTGCCAATGAGTAAGTTAGGACCATGTTGATTGGGCGCTGATACCTTTAGACAAGCCTGTATGGTGATGCCATAACCTTGCATCATACTTACAGTTCTCTGTTGCTATGGTGACAGTTGCGCTGCATGGCTGCGTTATCACCTGCCAAACATCCAACAGAAATAGGCTGTGTGTCCAGGAGCACACATACAGCAGACTCTGTACACCACAAACAACACAGTTGTAAACAAGGTCGACGAGAAGTGCCATAGTGATCGATGTGCTGCTGCTAGCTGCTACTGCTGCTGCTGTTGCTTTGTTTATTGGGGAACCTTGCTGCACTATCGCTCTGCGAAAGCCTCTTGTGTTTGCTGCTGCAGCTGTCGTAATCTCACCAAAGCGTTCTGCCATTGCTGACCTGGACTATGTGCAGTTGACACTAGTGAGGTGCCTGCTGTGGCACCTGTCATACTCGTGTGCATACTGCATGCACTGCCATGCACCTGCTGCTGAGTTGGCCCTTGAGTGCTGCTCGATTGAACCAAAGTACCCCCTTGAGCTCTGCTCGATGCTGCAAATTTGCTGTGAGTGTTGGCTGCCCCACTGGTTGCCTGCTGCTGGCTGCTGCTGGGTTGCCCCTGATCATACCAGCACGAGCTACTCTGCTGGACATGTTCTGGAGCAGGCAGTGGGTCCTGCAGCAGCTGATTCGCTGCAAGTGGGGCTGCAGCAGGGGTACCTGCACAGCACAGACCATGTATGGCTATCCTATGCAGACTCTTAGGGATATATGCTGTACAGGCATGCAGCAATATGAAAAGGCCTCAGCAACAGCAAAGTCTGTCTTCAATGGTACTGTTACTGCTGAAGACTGCCGTGTTCCATGCCGTGCTGACAGAACCCAGTTGGAAACCCAGCCACCGGGCTGCAACAAGCAATGACATGGCAACTTATCTCAGGTGATGTTGCTGTGAAACTGAGTGGAATCCCTTGGTCGTTACTTACTAAGAAGTGGCTGATGGGTGCTTTTTGCTATTAGTGAAGCTGCCTTTTCCCTTGCTTCGGATAACTTGGTCAACAAGCTCTCGTAGGGTTGATGGCTTGGAGGCCTGAAGTTAGCATGTGACAGTATTGGGTTTGCACTGCAGCACACACGTCAGAGACTGCAGCAGTTCCTGCTGACCAGCGTTAAATCTAGGAATGGACTGCCTCATTTTGGAGTTGAAGCATTGTGGTGGTATCAGTCCGACTGAACTGGTATCAGGAGCATGTTGAGTTTCAGTGTCCAGTATAAACGTGAGTGCTGGCAGACTCCCACTTACTTAGCCTCCTGATCCAGTTTAGAAGGTGCAGGAGTCTTGAGGAACAGGAAGGGCAGTACTGCGCGGCTGAACGAACTTGTGTCTGCTGTGTCAGGTGGTGTTTTGGGTGTCTGCTCTCCTGTTGGGGGCCTGTTTCGCTTGGCGACTGATGAACCCTGAGGCTGCTGAGTAAGCAGGGCTCTCCAATCTAGACCCTTATTCAGCATTGTGTATATGTAAGGCTCCACTCATGCCAGACAGCAGAAAGGAAGTTCGTACTCGTGAAGCTTGAGGCTCGGCAATACAATCTCAATGTGATAGTGTAATACAGCACTATATCCGTATTTCACATCAATTCGGTTGCCTTATGCTTGCCACCGTTATAATTTCAACTCGGAACCCCACCAGCTAAACGTCGCTCAAGAGGTCATCTGGCACCAGCTTCAACCCATATCTGTGCATGCTTAGATCCAGAAAAACAGTTCTTTCAAACCTCATCACAATGCGTGAAAGCAACGACATGCTGCACCGTTATACACACCCCAACGCAGCTCAACTGTACGAACCGTCCTTGTACTGCACGGATATGAGGTGTCTTGCACAATGACGGTTGGTTGAACAGGATAAGAATGCTTGCATGTCACTTTGTACTACTTGGGGTAGCACAGGACGCAGGTGTGAGCACACATGAGCAGGTCTGCCATGGTGGGAGAGAGGGCATGCTGCAGCAAGTAGACCTGGGCCAGGTGTCATGATGCCACGCCATATTAGCAACTCTGTTCCGAACAGCTGAGCGTCCACAACATTAGTACCATGAACCTCCTTCTAGCTTTCACATTGCTGGCTTATGTTGCATATGCTTGCAGGTGTTCCGCAGACAGGATGCAGCTGTTGCAACTGCTCTGCAGTTTGGTCAGGGGCCATGCCAAGGCAGTTTGCAGTGTCTGCAGCGATCGTCGACCCTAACAGTCAAACCTACTGGCTGATTGACTGTACGCCTGATTTCAAAGACCAATACCACCTGTTACAGGAGCATTTAGGTACGCGTTGGCGTGTCTGTTCAGGCCCCATCATATGTGGGGCTATCAAAGTGTGGATTCTATCATGGCAGTTCACATAGCTGCTCGCTATCAACCAAGCAACACGGTGACTGCTAGCAATACCAGTTTGTTCGCTGTACTACTGCACACTGCTGCATCCAGGCAAATCCTCATGAATGTGCACACCACAGTCACCTGACTCTCCAGCAAGCAGCGGCAATATGAGTTGCTACAGTGACCTCAATGCTGACAATGGTAGTTGTGACCGGACTCCTACATTTCCTGCTCGCAGCTGCGGCTGGCTGGCCAGACATGCAGTTGGGCGGTGTACTGCTGACGCACCTGCACATGGGTCACTATCTGGGCCTGATGCAGTTTGGCAGGGAGGCCATGGACAGTAAGGGAATTGTGGTGAGTCCTGCTTGTTGTGCAGCGTGCAAAGCAGCGCACCGGGGTTTAATCATAATCACATTGATGCTATAAGGATGGCTAGACTAGGGATCAGCTTGTATGCCGCAGAGTTCATTAACTGGGTTATATCAACCTGTTGTTCAACTGATGTAGCAAGCACAGCACTCTTGCATGCCAGCAGACCAGCTTAGGTTGTTTGTGCCATTGTGTATTAATGCTGACCAGGCAATCACTCAGCCTCCTGCACCATGGATGGGCTTGCCCAAGATTGCGTGAGATGTCAAGTACAAAGTATAGTCACACAATTAACTTTGCAGGTATGGGGCACTCAATCAGTGCAAGAGTTCTTCAAGAAGAACCAGCCCTGGAGCACATACCTACAGAATGGCAATTTCCAGCTACAGCAAGTCCAGCCTGGACTCCCCATACAGCTGTCAGCTGCTGTGACCATAGAAGCAGCAGCAGTTCCTCATAGAGCTGAGTTCTCTGATGCTGTGGGGTATTATGTTAAGGTGAACTGGACACTGTGAGACCTGCTGCAGCTCAGGCGCTCATTTAAATGACAGATGCTGTTTGACTTTAAATTTACACCACACTATTGCTTTCACAACGTGTCGTTGTCTGACTGGTTTCTGTTGGCTGCTGGAAGCTGGGGGGAGGGGAGGGGGGGGGGGCCGCGTTGGCACACGCTAATTTCTTCGGGCGCATCAGTTCTCTGCGTGCAATGTTGCCTGCATATTATTCAGCTGTACTAGGCATCTTACTTGTTGCATGGCTAACTTGTTTACTATATGAGGCTGCCATGCACCCTTGAGCTAAATGTGGCTGTCGTGCAAATGTCTCAGGGGCCAGCTAGGACCGTCTTCTGGCTGCCAGACATTGACAGCTGGGATAACTGGAAAGCTGCTGGCACAGACGTTCAACAGGTGTGAATATGACAGTGAAAAAGGCTTTTGACTCTGCTGCTCAATGATTCATGGCACTCAGGTGCCACTACCATAATTCGTGTGACCCTGGCTGTTGAGGGTATAAAGTTTGGGGGTGCTGTTTGTTTGCAGTCCTGCTGATGTGTTGCATTCTATACCGCAGGTTGTGGAATCTGTGGACATAGCCTTCTTGGATGGATGTTTCTACAGTGCTGCAGAGCTGCCAGGCAGAGACATAAAGGAGATCCCTCATCCATTGATAACAGATACGATGCAGCAGCTGCACGGCGTGGACCTCAGTCAGCACCTGGTTGTCATGATCCACCTCAACCACACCAACCCTGTCTGGAGAGATGGCCCAGAGCGCAAGCATTGCTTGGCAGCTGGGTTGCAGCTTGGGAAGCAGGCATCTGTATATGACATATAAGCAACAGGCTGGTTTTCGGCCTTGAATCTCATGAGTGGGCCATCAACATCCCACACATTAAGTAGTGACGCTGACAGCTTTGATCAGCCTCGCAGTGTCCTTGACAACTGGCTAAAGGATGGCCTGCTTTGTTGTCATACCATCTCATGTAATGTTCTTATCTGCACGATGTAGCAGACATATCTGTCTTCCCTTCCGGGCAGGCAGCTGGACAGCTAACAGCTTGTTCAGAGCTTTCCAGTGTGTCAGAGGTGTTCCTCAATGATGGGAGGCCCCCGATACAGCCAGATGCTTGATGTCACAATATTTACTGAGCTTCTCATGTACGGTTAGTAACGGAAGTACCCTTTACGCACTGTACCAGTACAACCGTGGTCGTTTATGATCAAGTGAAGGCGTGTTTGAAGTTGGCACAACGGGCAGTCCTGGACGAGTTTGCTACCTCACTAGTAAATATATAACTGATGGCGGCAGCAGCTACATTTGAAAGCGGGCATCTTGACATGGTTCATGATGCTCAGCTAGATTATTACGGCAAGCGTTTGGCAACATGCTCATCTGACAGAGTAGTTAAGGTCTTTGATTTGTCTGGGGAACAGCGGACGCATATCGCTGATCTAAAGGGGCATGAAGGCCCTGTCTGGCAAGTATGCTGGGCACACCCGCGATATGGAGCCATCCTAGCATCTGCATCATTTGACCACAGGGTAATACTATGGAAAGAAGAAACTGAAGGGCAGTGGAGCCAGGTGTGCCTGAGACTTCTCTTGATCATTGCAACCGTTCCAAAGGGAACCGCCAACAGTACACCTCTGCCTGCTGCAGGTGTACAAGACTCCTTCGACGCTGCATACAGCTTCAGTAAACAGCATAGCCTTTGCACCACAAGAACTAGGTCTTGTATTGGCTTGTGCCTCCTCAGATGGCACCGTCAGCATTGTGGAGCACAAACCAGATGGCACATGGGAAACAAGCAAGGCAAGTGTCTATTCTAAGGCCAGGTCATTGTTCGTGCTGTACATGCACCACTTGGTGTTGTTTCCTGCTCTTTCTGCTCAGATTGCGCACAAGCTAGAGATGCACAACATATGTAAGGTCGTGCAAGAGTGGACTGGGCTGCCAGGAAGTATGCAGGTTTCGTATCGGCCATGCACCTTGCTCAATGACCGCCTGTGATCTGTCATTACTACATTACTACATATGCAGATCAACAATGCACATGCTATCGGCGTGACGGCAGTGTCTTGGGCTCCAGCAGTGCCAGCAGGCGGACTTGTAGCCTCTCAGCCACCAACAACTGTCACAAAGCGTCTCTGCACAGCTGGCTGTGACAACACTGTTAAGGTGGGTGACACTCATGAAAACCCAAGATGTTGTAGGCTTGGCCAGAAACTATTGGACTCAGAGGTCTAGAGATGGGTTTGGCCTGCAGACAGCAAGCAGCACAGCCACACACACAGCAAGGTTGCCTCAAGATGCTGACCTCAGGATGGTTACTCTTCTGGAGCAGCACTGGCTTGATAAAGGTTGTGACCTGTCTGTCCTTGCCAGCATCAGCAGCCAAGAATCGGGCTTGATGAGATGATGTTACACCAGCAGTAGTGCACGTGAGGGGTACCATCCTGTTGTCCTGGGTGTAGGTATGGCGATGTGGAGACGCAGGATGGCATTTGGAATCAACACTAACGGGCCACAGTGACTGGGTACGTGATGCAGCATGGGCGCCTAACCTGGGACTGCCCCTTAACACCATTGCCAGTGCTGGACAAGATGGACAGGTGAGCTAGATGCTTCTTGCCAATGAATCACAGCAGACTACTGCAGCAGAGCATCACTGTCATTGGTGCCACTGTCTGCTGCGTCTTGTTCTGGTGTAGCCAGCACGTCGCTGCCTCCCAGCTAGATAGAGCAATGACTGCAGTGTACAAAGCTGTTGCAAATAATGTTAACAGTTGTACAGTGATACAGCAGTGTACCTAAAGCTTGTCACTGGCGCCATGCAGGTTATCGCTTGGATTGAACAGGCAGATGGCAGCTGGCAAAGCAGGCTCATTCATGATTTCAAGGTCCCCTGCTGGAAAGTCAGCTGGTCAGTTGCAGGCAACATACTTGCTGTGTCAGATGGAAACAATGCTGTCACATTGTGGAAGGAGTCCCTAGACGGCCACTGGCAGCAGGTGGTGCAGTAGCTTGTGACGAACACCCCAGGAAGCTGCGTTCTTTCGGCAAGAAGGGATTCATGCGTCCAGACCAACTCCTGCTGGGCAGAAGGGTGCTTCCAGGACACACTGTCATAGATAGCTCAGAATGCAGCAGTGCATGGGTAAAGGATTCTACATTCTGCAAGGTCATAAGCAAAGTTCGTGCCCCTGAATTGAGTAGCCTTTGCCTGTTGGGCTACTCTGGAGGGTTTGGAATGTTGTGTGGTTGGGCTGCACCCTCAGCCAGACTAGGATTCGTTGAGTGTGTTTTATGTCCCAAGGGCCTCATGGCCAGACTGGGTGTAACTAGCTGCTGTATTGTATGCTTACTTTTACCATGCTTAGTCATGCGTTCAGTGACTTTGAAAGTGTTTCATATATATAAGTACTTTGTGTACTACAGTTCACTTTGTGTGCAGGTAATAATGGGTGTATTGGTGTTTGTGGACGAGAAAGGACTTCAACATGTTACCCCGGCTTACAGCGAGTGACAGTGCCAGTAGTAGCGGCCCTAGCTGCATGAAGCATCCATGTTCTGTCATGTATATGCTTTGTTTGTGCTTCTATGTTTCTTATACAGTTGGTGCTCCCAGGAAGTGGAGCTTTGAGCAACTTGTTGGCAGACTGACACTTTCGGGCTGCTGTGCTGATTCATGAGGCAGCAAAGAGCAATGATCACATTAAGGCAAGCAGAACTGCCAGTTGCACTGTATAAGGAATACAGCAAGCACACAGAAAGCACGGTGAGTCACCTGCAGGATCAGCGTTCGGATTCATGCGTCTTATTTTGGCCGGTGTACACGTTGTCCAACACTTAATGCATGCAAGATAGCCATTGTGAAAGTACTGAAGCCTCCAGTACGGTAAGGTGTATCGGACACGGTGCGCGCTCGTTCACAGTGCGCGCTCCAGCATGTGGTGAATGCATGTATCCAAACAATAGAAGCTATCCAAACGTTTAACATCCTCCTATGTCAACACACAAAACATTGTGCTGGACAATTGCTCATGCTGGCCACCTCTACAGGACGGTCCTGTCAGGACCGGGTCGCTGAATCCTTCCACCATGCCCGGGACCGGCAGGCATAAACAGGGGCATGACAGCCCCAAAGCTCAACCGAAATAGTGTATAGAAGCAACCTACTTTGTATTGCGCACACGCGATGCCGTGCCTGAGGCTAATAGGGGATGTGTGGCCGCAGCATATGCGTGTCTGTTTGCGTTCCGACCATGCCTTGGCACCTGCAGTTGCCCTCCATGCTCGCGACTGATATGTATCGACGAGTCTTTGTGATATATGAAACGGTGTTATATGTGGTTGATCAGCAGGGACTCTGATTGTTGCAATTGGCACCTCAGGCTGCTGTTGCTGCATTAGGTTGTGCGACTTTTTGTGCATCGCGTTCCTTTTTGGTACAAAGAAGTACGTAGTAGAGATTCAACACCAGCTGGAGGTTCCTGAGTGTGTTGCGAATATTTTGCCGAGCTGGTACGGGATTCTTGGCAGTAGCTACAGGTCAAGGTACGTCAATTATGCTTGTACTTGCTGCTCCATGTTATTCATTGGTTGCCAGCTGTGCCGGATCAATGTGCTGTCTGCTTTTGGTCAGCGTCCGGGTGCACCACATGCGCATGGTCGCATCAGTCAAAGCCTGGTAGCAATCAGCCATCTGCAATTTATTGTATGCATAGTTACCGCTCCATTACCGCTCCTGCTTGCAGGGCGTAGGCAGTGCACACGTAGATCGTGTTCCCACTGCTGTTAGTGCAATTGTACAGCAATGGCTGAAGCAATTCGTAGCAGCGCCGAGGCGGGCGGAATGCGCAGTGTGCAAGATGCGCTTAAACTAATGCAACAGGCGGTTCGAAAGGGAGAATTGCAGCAGGTGAGAGCCAGGACTTTTGTATCTCGAGTGAATGAGTCAAATTGCCTGGTGAGGGATAACTTGTGGCTATTGCATCGTGCTGTGAGGCAGGTCCAGCGACCCAAGTAGTCCTAGTGCTATGTCAGCATCATTTGTTTTTATCTGATGTCTTCCCAGCTTTGCTTGATGCCTGTGATTTTGACAGTGCTGCTGGCACCCCAACTGCATCAGTTCAGCAGCAGATTGGCACACCGCGTCAGCACTTGCGCTCATATCAACTGTCTTGGGTTTCTTGTATGTATCAGCACATGCTCTTCATGCTGTTCATGTCGTATTGTGCTTGCATGTATGTTTGATAGGTGCAGGTATGTACACTGCATGACTCACCTGCTCAACATGCAGCAACATGCTGTACATGATTTGTAAGTCCTTTGCTGATGGGCCACAGGGCGACAAGCCTGGAGCAAAGCACTAGAACTGTTATCCTGTTAACATCAGTGACTGGTAGAATTGCATCCTGTTATGCATTCCATCTTGCATCATGTTGTGGCTTGCAGGCAGCAGCTATTGGAGCAACAGCAGCAGTTCCCCTCAGCATTCGGGTTGATGAGCTCTCCCTGCTTGGCGAGATTGCATCTGGTGCAGAGGCAACAGTTCTTTATGGCAGCTTGAATGATACAGATGTAGCAGTGAAGCGCTTCAAGATGCATCATTCGGATGATCTCAAGCGATTCAGACAGGAGTTGGCAACCTTAGCGTCTCTCGCCCCTCACCCAAACATTGTACCACTGTTGGGTGCACGAGCCCTACCTCCAGACTATCTTCTAGTCATGCCATTAGCAGCAGCAACTCTTCACAGCAAGCTGTATCAGCTGGGCTGGCGTCCCAATACTCTTGAGCTGCTGCACCTAGCAGTACAAGCAGCTGAGGGGTTAGCTGCAGTACATGCGAAAGGTTTAGTGCACAGGGACATCAAGCCATCCAACATGCTGGTGGGTTATGAGGGTCAGTTATGGTTGAGTGACTTTGGCTTAGCAGCATCAGTTGAGGAGGTGGTTCAGGAGAGCACCTTGAGCATTGGGATGGTGCGGTCCAGGGGCAAGCCAACAGGTAGGGCAGGTGATGTACTCATGCGATTATCTATCCCAGGTCCTTTGCATGTCACCTATGCTTGATGCAATCAGTCTTCGGCAGGTGGTCTGTGAAGTAAGGTATTTGCTCTCAAGTGTCGTGCTGGGGCCAGGTGTGCTTACATGTCAACTTGTTGAGCCCAAG
>LWCB01004734.1:0-10939 GCA_001630525.1 Coelastrella sp. M60 | reverse complement strand
AGAAAGCAGGCTACAAGAATGCCACAGCAGACAAGGGTCCCTGGCTCATCACACCTGACTATGCCACATACTCAGCTATCATGAAGTCTGCAAGAAACAGGGACCTCAGGGAGAAAATGTACACAGCTTACCGCTCTCTGGCATCAGTTGGAAAGCATGACAACACCCCTGTCATCAGGAAAATGCTCACGCTGCGGAAAGAGCTGGTGCACTTCCTGAACTATTCGAACTACGCTGAAAGCGCCATGTCCAACAAGGTTGGTACTTGTTCTAGTTTAATCATGTCTGAGGAACTTGCAGGTGATGGTGGCTGCATGCTGGGGACACAGCTGCAACAGCAGTCTGTAGTCTGGTTCGTTCTGTGCTCCACAGTGGACCAAGGGCCTCGTCTATGTAGCAGCACAGGATGGGGGAATTAGACATAAGCAGTCGCAGTTCCATTCCAACTACTGGCAACAATAGCGCTCTGAGAGACTCGCATGGTTTTTTCTGCAGATGGCAACCCTCACAACAGCCTTTGAGCTCCTTGAGCAGGTTGCCAATGCCAGCAGGCCAGCAGCCATCCGTGAAGAGCAGCAGCTCACAGCGTTTGCGCGCAATGCCACAGGTGATCCCAAGCTGCAGTTGTTGTGGTGGGACACAACCTTCTGGGGTGAGCGACAGAAGGAGGCGCTCTTCAGGGTGTCCCAGGAGGAGCTCAGGCCGTACTTGCCCCTCAACTTTGTACAGCAGGGCATGTTTGAGGTGGGCTGTGGGGAAAGACTAGAGTAATGACTACCCGTGTACTTGCAGCCCTTATGCAGGCATGCATAGCCTTACTGGCTGTTGTTTGCTGTTGAATGCTGCATGCTTGTGCAGTATGTGCGGTGGTTATGGTAGTGCGGGCTGTTGCAGTGTTCTGCATGCTCACAGATCTGTTACCACACACCATCTGACGTTGATACTTGCTCTTGTTTGCAGCTTGCCCACAAACTCTACGGCATTGATGTTGAGCTTGTCAAGGAGCGTCCCCCAGTATGGCACAAAGATGTGCAGGTGTATGTCATCAAGGAGAACAGCACAGCAGAGGTCATCGGCTACCTCTACACGGACCTCTTTGCTCGTCCAGGGCAAAAGGAGGGTGGAGCCTGGGTGCAACCCTTCTGGGATGCAGCCCACTACAGACGTGCTCCCAGCCCTGCTGTTTTGTCCATGGTGGCAGCTGCAGGGAACAAAGCAGGCAAGGCAGACAATATCTCAGTACAGTGGACTCCTCAGTTAGCCCAGAAGACTTCAGACTGGTTGGCCTCGGCCCCCAAGCAGGTGCCACTGGCAATACTGGTATCCAATCAAGATCCCCCAGTTGGTGATAACCCCAGTTTGATGACTCTGGATGATGCTGAGACCTTGTTCCATGAGTTTGGTCATGCACTGCAACACTTGTTGACCAAGGCCTCTGAGGGCCTCATGACCGGAATGAGGTAAGAGGCATCAAGAGGCCGGCCACAGGCCTGAGGGTCAAACTGGGGTTCATTCATGGGGTGATTCTGCATCACGAGTTCGTTACGTCGCTTGCATCGTGAAGGCACCAGCCATGGCACCATCCTTGGCTGCAAAGTCTTGATCTGTAACAGCACTAACTACTGGTGCCACATTATGTGAAGGTGTCAGTATGGTGCCTGATCAAACAGTGATATGATTTAGCTGATAATGCACTGTATTACCGTAGGAACCTTGAGTGGGACGCTGTTGAGGTCCCTTCTCAGATGCAGGAGAAGTGGGTTTATGACAAGAACACTTTCAACAGTTTTGCAAGGCACTACAAGACAGGCGAGCCTGTGCCTGACTGGATGTATGAACAGATACGACAAACAGTCAAATACAGAGCAGGTAAGACACAAACAGCATAGAGCTCAACTACACAGAATTCACCTTTGCTGCTTCTCAGTTGTGGCATTCACAGTTAACAGTCCAGCGGTTGGTTGAGTTGTGGAGGTACAAACTGACACGTTGATCATTGTTTACTGGTTTTGGATGTGTCTGTCGTGGCTGGTTCAGCTGCATACCACTATAGTATCTGCCAGGGGTGCAGCTTCAGTGTCAACGCCTTTTTCTCAGGTACTCTAATGTACCCCATCTGCTGCACCTTGTTGCAGGCAACAGTTTTGCCTGGCAGTTGGTGTTGGGTATGACTGACCTCATCTTACACAGCTCATATGATCCTGAGGGACGAGTGTCACCAAATGAAGTGCAGCACGAGCAGTTCAAGAAGATCATGGTGGGTCAAACGTCAAGCAAGACCACCATGGAAGCTCGTCACATTGGGACAGCATGTACAAGTTGTCAGCATTGCATACATGTGCACATCTAAGCAGTCCCTTGCGCATAGCACTGCAGCACAAGATACTGGATCAACTGCAGAAACAATTCACAAAGTAGTATTTGTCACAATTGTATAAGCGTGTTCACATGGTGCATTGGTTGGATTGCTGGAGCTTATGCATACTGATGCCGACCATCTGCTGGTGTGGTTTTTGTTGCCTTTCAGCCCTATCCTCCAAACCCGCAAGATGCACAGTTGAACAATTTTGGCCATATCTTTGGTGGTGGATATGCAGCCGGTTACTACAGGTAAGAGCGCTGAGCTATGGCACTTCAGCTACAGTAACCAGGCCCATTATTGAGCACCATAGGGCAGTCTCAGTTGCACTGCTGGATGGCTGGTAGTGTATGAGGCTGGTGCATGTGTTGAGGGTGGGGATATGATACAATCTCAGCTGTCAGTGTTGAGAGAACTGAGCACCTGCTAGCGCGCGCTAGTCTTGGGGCCTACATCACATTATCACCAATATCTTGCCACCTGTGGAAGCATGTCGCCATCACTCACATGTACTGATGTTGTGCTGCTGTTGTTTGCTGTAACCCAGCTATATGTGGGCGGATGTGATGAGTGCTGATGCCTATGAAGCATTTGTTGAAGCCGGCATTGACAACCAGGAGGCTACCAGCCAGCTGGGCCGCAGGTTCAGGAACACCTTCCTTGCCTCTGGTGGTGCTGTGCCACCAGCCAAAGTGTTCAAGGACTTCAGAGGGAGAGACCCTAGTGTAGAATCCATGCTTGTATACAAAGGCCTTGCTTGACACCTCATTGCAAGATGGTGAATAACAGCAGTTTGTGGGCTGCACACATTGACATATGACAAATTGTTGACTTATCATAATGATAGTTGCACATATAGTTGAACTATGCCTGCATTGGAGGTTGTCAGGGCTGCCACCATGGTAGGCCTATCCCTGTAACTATAGTGCTATATTAGAAGGTATGACAGCGTTGGTTGTGTATATTTTGACCTCTATTTGTCCGGGCTTCTAACCGCTACGATTGAGGATACATTGCGGACTTATGTTACATTGAGTTGTACCGAGCTTGTAGCTGGCTTATATAGTCTGATCAGACTCTCCAGCAATGAATGGGTGCAGGTCTCAGGTGTCAATGATGCCGCAGTCAATGCAGCTTTGTTAGGTTGTGTCCCCTTGCCACTCCACTAGATGTGCACTCGTGTCTACTTGCCTCTCCATCCGCATGGCTGCACCACTTACCGGAGATTGTTGACATGCCCCTCCGCTATAGATCTAGCCCTGGAGGCATGTTGGGTCGTCTTATCGGTGCTCTGTTGATATACATATATGTCTACTTTTGTCTGCTGCTTATGTGAATTGAGCAGTAGTGTTTGGCTTGGGCTGTTCCAGAAGGAGACCATGTCCTCTGCAAGTGTTTTGCTGCTTTGTCGTTTATTGTCGTCGCCGCCGCCTATGCGGTGTGTTTCACCCACGTGGCTGCAGTCAGCTGCTTCGACATGCTGCTAGTAGCTTTGCCGGTGTGCTGCTGCTACCCTCAATACCTCAGTGCCACTATGCAGTGCATGAATGAATGTTGAGTGACTTCTGATCATCACAGTATGCTCATGGGATTGTCGGCAGCATGTTGAACAACATTGCCTGCACATTTGGTGTGTTGTAGACGTATAGTTTACAGAATGTCCTTGCAAGGACTGTAAACGTAGCTGCAAATATGGCCAAGCTTAGTGTGGTTGTCAGGTCAAAAGGCTAGTAGCTGAAGAAGACGTTATGGAGCCAAACTCCATTATGACCAGGCTGCAGCTGGCAGAACAGACGTAGTTTTATATGGCAGCACAATAATGAGTTCAAGGTACGTACAGAGTTGCATCTGACCAATACACCTAACTTGCAGATAACTTATGTTTGAAACCGCCACATTACAACCCAAGGACGAACGTGCTTTGACTCAAAAATCGGATCTGCATAAGCATGGCAAATGTATGTAAGCATTTGTACCAACAACACCTGGTCCAACAACAATAACAACTGTACAGCGGCACCATGGATACAGCATGTGCAGCTCAGATGGTAACCTGACTTACATATGCATTCAAGGCGGCCAATTCTTCATCACGTTCTGTCATAAAATGACATGCATGGTGCATATGCAAGCTGTAGGCGCGGTGCATATTTTAGACTGTAGAACAGACACACTTGAATATTACTATCAGAGTAAGAAGGCATTGCTTGCATTAGCGCTTGAAATTGTCCCAACAGAGACCACAGATATACCAATGGCTGCAAGGAATCACTTGTCCGCTTGTCAACATGGCCCGTCTTGCATGATACCATGCCTATGCTTCAGCAGCTGCAGGGCGGCTGTTGCCAGCCCCTAACTCCTCTCCTCAAGCTGAACCGGGAATGATCAAAATTCAAAATGCTGTATGCACGAATACAACAGCATGAGCCCTTGTGCAGCAGCAAGATTCTTGCAGGATGACATTCCACAAATGTGCATTAAATCCAATACCTTAAGGCATCCTACTTTTCCGGTCATCAATCCAGTCACTGCAGCTATGTTGCAGTTGTAGCTTCTACAGTGTCTGCCGTCTGGTCAAGTTCCTTTCCTTCATTCTGTGTCCCCACCATGACCGCTGAATCAATTACTTCTCTGCTGGCAAGCACTGCAGCGACTGCAGCTGACTTGGTGCTTTCTGTGCTCAACAGACTTGCAATCTTCAGGCTGCCGACATACGTATCCACACTGCCTGACACGCTGCTTTCCAGCTGTGTGCATACTTCAGACGCTGAGAGGTCACGCGCATAGGTCATGGGTGCAACACCAAGAGCCACACGACCAGCAGCAGCATAGTAGCTGAGTTCTGCCAGCTCCTGCTGCACCAGCTGCACCACCTCATCCCGGTTCTTTGTCTGTGACTGCAACTCGTGATACTTCTGCTTGAGGTCGCTGTGGTTGCTGCTGAGCTGCAGCATCTCCACAACTGTGGAGTCATAGATGGCTTTCTGGGAGATGAGCTCATTCTCCAGCTGCAAGCAGGAGATGAACAAACAATCACCAGGAGCCTGTCAATCATCAATGAGAATTGCAATGGCAAAGTACCCTTTTGATCATGTGCCCTTTGAAAGATCTTGGATGGTAACAAGTGAACATCATCCTTAACCTCTTGCTGGCAGCATGTGTGCCATTCAGCAGATCTTCCTTCAAGGAAGCACCCATCAACGCTTGCTGTCACGCATGGATGCACAGCAGAACAAGTTCCTGCAGGTATACATACCTTCTGTATCTCCTGCTGATGCTGCTCTGCTGTCATCTTGGACTTCTCTGCCATGTGTGCTACGAGCTGCTCTGTGCTATTGAGTTGAGCCTTGACAGTGACCAGCTCCTCTTGTGCTTGCTTCAGCTTGGATCTTGCCTGTGACAGCTTGAGCTCACCATCTATGGCACGCTTCACTGCAGTACTAGCTTCTGTCTTGTATGCTACGACCTGACTAGCTGTTGGGTGACTGAATAACTGTTTCTTGCACTCAGCCAGTTCTGACATCAAGGTGTCATATCTCTCTTGTCCCTCTTTGCGAAGAATGTTGAGTTTTTCTAGCTCTGCTACCTGCTCCTCAATTGTTTTCTCCAACTTTGTCTGTAAACTTAGCACCTGAGTCTGCAGGTTACTGCTGGCAAACCGAGCATCACGCAGCTGCGCCTCCAGGGAAGTTCTAAAGGCCTCAGCCACTTTCAACTGCTGCTGCAGCAGTACTATGCGCTGCTCAAGCTCCACAACCTCCGTATTACTGTCTGTGACAGAAGCTGGCAGTGCTGCTTTGGGTTGCCCGCTGCTGATTGTCTGTGCATCTGTCCGACAGGCCGTATAGTTCACAGCCTGGATCAGGTCCGATGTGCCTGTAGATTCAAAGCCCAAAAGCTCCGCTTTTGTTGCTACCTTGTTTGTGTGTATTGTTGCAGGGCTGCTGGCTGGATGTGCTGGAATTCGCGATTTCACAGATCTTGTGGTCACCTCTGGCAATGGCTGCACGGGAGCTGTGTTGTTGACAGACTCAACAGCAGCTGAATGCGGAATGCGGCTCTCCTGGGAGACCGGGGGCATCGCCTGCACAGCTACCGACACACTGGGCATCTCTGTTGAAGCATCCTGCTTTGATTGGGCTTTTGTGAGTCTAGCCAGCAGTTCTTCACGATCTGACTCCAGCTTCAACAGCTTGGCTCTCAGTTCACAAGCCTGCGATTTGGCTGCTGATAGTTCTTCCCTGAGGTTGTCTACTGCTGTCTCTCTGCTGGGGCCTGCCAAGCAAGTCAATAGGCCCATCCTGGCGCCGATTGATGCAGCAATCCTGCGGAGTGCAGATTCAAGCGGAAGGCAAGAATACTTGGTAGATCTTGTGCATGTCGGGTAATACTGCATATTGCTGTGACACCTAACGACGCAATCATTCTGCTGTGCCCGCCAATCGCTGGTTTGCCCGGCAGTACAGCTTTCGTCAGAGCGTTTCATCTGGCCTCTATCAAGCATCATAAACTTAAATATAATGTATGTGCCATTCATGTAGGCTGTTTATGTTGGTTTGCATCTGAACATCTTGTCTCGTGCCGCGCGGGCAATATCACGGTGATATAGACGCACCTCAAGAAAGAATATCTATTGGGTGACGTGATTGCCTGGTACGAGGGGTCCTACTGTGTATCTGCCCTGCAGATTGCTGTTAGGGGAGTTCCTTTCTTGTCGCACGGTGTCCACATAGCTGAACAATCCAACGCAAGCCGCATTCCGCTTCACGTACCTCTCACATTCTACAATCTTTGCGTTGACTACTGGAGACGAGCGTTCCGGGACCTCTTGTCACAGTCCGTGTTACTTCTGGCTGCGGCCTGATTGCGCACGTTGAATTACATTGCACTTTGACTGCTGGTTTGGTTCTATACAGATAAGGTGATGTGGTTTGCTGTTGCATGTTCTGTGCGCCGTGAAGGGCTTGCGACTCTGCATGCGTCGTGACTGCCACGCTGACTGCAGCAACAAGTGGTCCGTTTATATCTTGTAGTCTAAAGGCTCGTAGCAGAGGCATTGTCAAGTCAGCTGCACCGAAAGGAGTTGCACGCGTCGATCAGCTGCCGTCAAAGAAGCATGGTGCGCAATATCAGCGCTGGGAGCAGATAGATGGCATGCAAGATTTTGTAAATTGTTTGAGCTGGTATGATTTAGCCCCGAGCATCAAGGATTGTGCACTGGGTGCGTTCCTCTGTGCTGCTGCTGCTGTCCAGGCGCTGTTTATTCTATTCGAGTCCGCGTCAGGATTCGCCCTTTTCGACATCAAAGGCTTGGATGAGATTGGCCAAGCAGCTGAGAAGGTGCAGGAGAGCATAGGGTGAGTCGCCTGGAATCCAAGGCCAGAAGCCATCAGCCTGATGCTTCAGCAGCAAGATGGTTCAACTGATGGAACGCACAGGGCCTAGGACGAACAAGTAGCAAGGATCCTGTTTTTTCAAGCGAATAATGCCATCCCACGAAGCCACTGTCGCTTGCAGCTATTGTCCGCGGCAGACGCTGGCGGGGCACAGCCGCACTATGCTAGCAGTATGAACCAGTGCATCACTGCCTGTCCGTCAGTGACCATCCAATTGCTCCATGCGCTTCTTGGCTGTTCGCAGTGACATACAGCGTTTCGGCAAGATTGCGAAGCTAGCAGCTTTCAAGCCATTTTCATCAGCAGCAGATGCTTTGGAACAGATCAACGCAGTCAGCGAATCTCAGCTCACAGATGACCTGAAAAATTTTCTGTCAATGAACCTGCCAAAGGTGAATACGATGCACTCAAGTCGTAGCCCATTTGATAGGGATACCTATACCCCAGCTGAAAAGAGTCAACATGTAGGCCCGTATGTTGGCACATCAATGCGCCACCTCAGCCACAGGCAACTGAGGACAACAGCAGCTTATGACTGTTGCAATTGTGATACGGATGTGGTTGAGATGGCCAGTGTCTGGGATTGAGCATTGTAGCCCCTGCTTTGACTCACACATGTTCTGTTGCTGTGGTGCTTTCTGTTGTGACTAGGCCAAGGATGCAAAGAAGGCAAAGTTCCAGCTAGGTGTATCTGAACCCAAGCTGGGCAGTGCTATTCAGGAGGCAACACAGGTCAGCTGGGCAGTCTGGTAGCTTCCTCTAAGCAGCAAACCATGATACACACCATCAGTAGTCTGTTGATTAGCAGTCTACAGCAGCCAGAGCGACCTACCGGCAGATGCTTCATACATGGGGCAGTACACACAGCAACATGTTGACTAGGCAGTATTTTCACTTCTACCAACCTGTTGTTCTGCAGATTCCCTGTGTATGTAACGAGTCCATTGGAGAGTTGCTGCGCGGCATAAGACACAACTTCACACGCTTCATTGACAATCTGAAGGACGAGGGTGAGAAGCACATAACTTATAGGGCCACCTCTATCAGCCTGGCTTCGATCTGGCTTTGCACAACAGCGGGTGATCCAAGGAGCAAGTTTCTGCTTTGGCATTATACCAGCAGCTGCCCTCAACTCAGCAAGCAGCGCTTGGGTCACACATGCACTTTGTTGTGATCTGTAATCTGTATCCGCTTTATCTTTGAGATGCTGCAGATCTCCGTCGTGCCCAGCTTGGTCTGGCCCACAGCTACAGTCGTGCCAAAGTGAAGTTCAACGTGAATAAGGTTGACAACATGGTGATACAGGCCATTGCTCTTCTGGACACCTTAGATAAGGACATCAACACTTTCATCATGAGGGTCAGGGAGTGGTACAGCTGGCACTTCCCAGAGCTGGTCAAGGTGAGAACAGCAGTGCTCAGTGCACTTTGTTCACTGTTTATTATGTTTTCAATGTTTATGATAATGTACTGGGTGGCATCTGCAGAGCACTGCTTACATTGCCTCCACCGGGAGTGCTGGGCACACAAGCAGCCTTCTGCAGAGTGTTGCTGCCATCAGTGTGCACCAGTATGGAACCTTGTTAGCAGGTGGGCAGTAGGTCTGTATTATTACAAGTTGCCTGCTTAGCCATCTTATTCTGCAGACCTCTTTACCCTGCTTGTGAACACCTTCGCATTGTGTGCAGATTGTTCCTGACAATTACCTGTATGCTCGTGTGGCACTGGTAGTAAAGGACAAATCAACACTGACAGAGGAAAAGCTGCCTGAACTCACTGAAGTGCTGGCAGATGAGACCAAGGCCCAAGAGGTAAGAGGAGGTTTGGTTCATCAGTTGAAGGTCTGACTGTGTAGCTATGCAAGTGCGTCCTCCAAGCACACACGTTATGGAGTGATGCAGCTGGTTATTTCTGCAATCTCATGCCACATATACAATCTGACGTGATGCGTTTGTTTGTCTGTATGTGATACAGGTTCTTGATGCAGCCAAGGCATCCATGGGTCAAGACATCAGTGCCATAGATTTAATCAACATTGAGACATTTGCGCGCCGTGTCATCAGTCTTGCTGAGTACAGACAGAAGCTGCACACCTACCTCAATGACAAGATGCACACTGTTGCTCCCAACCTCTCAGCACTCATTGGTGAAATGGTGGGAGCTCGGCTCATCAGTCATGCAGGCAGCTTGACAAACCTGGCAAAGTACCCGGCCAGCACAGTGCAGATTCTAGGAGCAGAGAAAGCACTCTTCAGGTGGGTACAGCCGCTCCATTGTTGTTCGTGTACTGCTTGCAGGGTATCTCAAGATGTCGAGGTTGTACTGAGGTGGCTATATACTGACTAGTGGCTCTGACTTCATGTGTGTGTGCATCAGCACCTATCTGCCTGTCAGTCTGACTCTATGCTCTTGATGCACTTCAAGTTCCCACTGATGGCTGTTCTGTGCTGTGCAGGGCTCTGAAGACCAAGGGAAACACTCCCAAGTATGGTCTTATCTTCCACAGCAGTTTCATTGGCCGTGCCAAGCAGCGTAACAAGGGCCGCATCAGCCGCTACCTGGCCAACAAGTGCAGCATTGCCAGCCGCATTGATTGCTTCCTGGACGCAGCCACCAGCGCCTTTGGTGAGAAGCTGCGTGACCAAGTAGAAGAGAGGCTCAGGTTTTATGAAGAGGGAGTGGCACCACGCAAGAATTTAGCAGTGATGCAGGTAATGCAGGTCAAGTAGTGGCGCCTCTGTGGAGCAGCTGGACTCTATAGCTGTTAGAAGAGTGGGTAGCACGCAGACCGCTTGTTGTGTCCATGTGCAGGGTAGTTTGAGGCAGATTTGGGAGTGTCAATCAGGGACTCTACCTGTCTGTGTCACTGTGCTGCACCAGTCTGTTATGGTAGGTTGACCAGGTGGGGTGTGACTTTGTGCACTGCAGGAAGCTATGGACAAGTTCAAGGGGCAGTTAGCAGACGAAGAGATAGTACTAGACGATGACAAGGAGAAGAAGAAGGAAAAGAAAAAGAAAAAGCGCGCAGCAGAGGAGGATGCAGCAGCCGCAGCAGCAGATGGAGGTAAGCGTCGTGGGCAACAGTATGATTAGAGGTGTTTATGAATATGACCATGACCCGTGCCTGTTTGCTGGGTGCTGTGTTGTTGGTTTTGTTTTCCGACTAGGTGTTGATGGGACTTGAT
>LWCB01004733.1:0-13637 GCA_001630525.1 Coelastrella sp. M60 | reverse complement strand
TGTCACATGCATCCTGCAATTCATGTACACCATGGGCAAGCTGTGATCTGCGTGATCTGCATGTGTCTGGGAGGCAGGACGACTGCATCAATCTGTTGATTCATTTTGTCCTGCCAACTCACCGACATCAAATCTGCTAGATCACCACCACAGCAGAGCTCCTGTACCACATAGATATTCTGTTCATCCTGCGTAGCGAGCAGCAGAGACATCCACAGAAGTGAGTTGAATCAACCTCAAGCAACACGACAAGCTTGATGTACTCAATTGTAGAGACTTTGTGTGTAGGGATCAACGTCCCTCAGCGACTGACATACATCGTGCACACTGACATCAACATGCGATCAACCGGTTGGATGGGGCCGCGTACCAGCTTTAGGCCTATAACAGCTTTGACCTTTGTGCTGTGTAAATCTGATGTTGCGTTGCACACAGTTGACGTGTTGGTCGTACCCCAACATGCTGCACGTGCTGGAATATTACCTCGAAATGATCCATCAGCCTCACTGCATGGCGGCAGCTACGAAGCCTGCTGCTGATGTCAATCTGCAACAGACAATGAACTATGTCAGGTCAATCACCTTTGCGTATGTTTGCGTCAGGCATGGTCAGCAGGTATTGGAGTTTGCTGACAAGCTCAATATGTTCACCTCTGACTTGATGACCTTGGTCCTGTCTTTGCTGCCCTTCCTCTTGGGCAAGACTTTGACTGCATACTGCACACCTGACTGAGATTCTGTGCCTACGTGAACCTGTCCAGCTGTACCGGAGCCAAGAAGCTCCCCAAGTATGTACTTCTTCTCCAATGTGGAAGGCTCTGCTGATAACAAACTGCTTGTATCTGCAAAAGCCACTCTTGTTGACACCAATTGTCTGCTAGTTGAGGTTGTCAGCTGGCTGCCAGCAGATAAACGCCATCCTGAACTATTAGGTGGCCTAACAGCTGCAGCGCATCCCCTCCGGGCAACTGATTCTATGCACACGTGCATTGCTAACGTACTGATGGTGGCTCTGATAACGCCTGCAGAGACCCCTATATATGAGTCAAAATCACGATGTATGTGCACAATAGCAGTCTTTCATATCAACGGTGTTTGCTTACCCGATGTTGCGCTGGTCTAGGTGGGCGTGAACGCAAACTGGTCTATGACTTTGGAATGTGCCCGTATAGCACAGCGCACTTCAGTGCAAATCGCAATTGTCCACTTAATTGAGTACCCTGGCCACTACAAAGACACGAATAAGGCAACTGATACTGCTTTGACTGCACGTTGTTGTAGAATCGACAACTATGACCCTATGACCTTGTTAACAACCTAAATGCTGTTGATGGCGTGCCTCTTCTTTTGACATAGTACAAAGAGTCAGGGTGATTAGCCTCTATGCGGACAGCAGGTATAACCTCGCATCTCGGTATTACAGAACCGCACCGGATAGCTTGGACCAGCAGCCTTTGCGAGCTCTGCGACAAAGTCAAAGAAAGCAATATGCAACAAACAAGATAATGCGCAATATCACGCCTCATGATTGAGGTGTCGCTAGAATCACTTCGGTCGTGTGACCCGTGCAACACTGCCGCCTCAACACTGTGATACAAGCAGACGCACTGCTTATGCAGTATATAGCACGTCAATGTAGTGTATGTGACAAATGCAGCTAGCAGAAAGCAGTGGCATTCGTCCTCACTCGACGACCTCCAGCTGACCAAGGTTTTTCTCAATTGATCGCCAGAAAGGTGCAGTCGCACCGGGTCCGCATAAGCTTGCGAAGGTACGGCGAAGATTCATACTGCAGCATTGTCACGGACTGAGTCGATATCACACTGGCACCATGCTGCCCAAAGCCCGGCCCAAACTTTGTGACAAAGGCCCTTTTTGGAAGTTTCAAAGCGCAGGCGACCTGCCACAGAGCACGCATTATAACTCAAGTGGCGGCTCCTTGGAATCAGCACCTCTTTGTCACAAAAGCTTTATTTACAGTACTGCTTTCAATTTGCTGCACAAGCCAAGTACTTGCCACATAACTCAGAATGCCTGTCAAAGCTGCGTCACAGTGTTGGGGCTCTCTCTACAACAGTACTGCTGTTGAACAATTATGGCCATGCAAAACACATAACATGCCTAAGACACCTGTATGAGGAGCAGCGGTTGCTTGTCTTTGACAGCCAGCATTCACTTTGCTGCACGAGCCAACTCTGTTTCACAGCTGTATATCACGCACTGGGGCTGCAACAGTACGTTGATGCCGTTCAGGCCTAGATAGTTACAGCCCACCCCCATTGGATAACACATAATGCATGGCTACGTCCTTTGCACATGAATGCCCTCGGAAGGCTTGACCAGGTGAACAAGCAATGCAGCACACATGGGACAGCTCGTAACCATCAGAAAGATTGCAACAGGCACCACCTCTCTGCCCACAAACAGCATCAACTTCATATGCCACAGTATGCTACATGGTCGTCACTGAAGGTGGACATGACACAACTACACTCTTTCCAAACAAGCTCTCTGCTACAGCACAAGCGCCCATGAATATGAAAACATAGCAATGCACAGAAACGTAGCCCATCATTGGCACAATGACATGCATCACAGCAACATTTACAACTGCAAATCACAAGGCAGGGAATAGCATACTATGCTGCTGGGTAACCCGCCATAACAGGATGTGTTGCTGCAAGCAACGTTCATACTCCAGGGAGCCTTAGCTGTATCAGTGGCTAAAGGAGACTCTGACACCAAGATGGCTTGAGGATCTGCCCTCGTACAAGACTGCTGCAAAGCCATCCATCCATGTCTGACAACTGACACCCTCTGTACCAAACAGTATGCTGAACACAGCAGACCGACACTCAGCTGCTTATCTATCAACAGGCAACACAGCAGGATCGAATTCTGGATCACTAGAGCAGTTCTGACCTCTGTTTGTACGGTCTGCAGCTGTCTATACCTTCACTGCTGCAAAGTATCATGGTGATAACAGAAGCACTGAGGCATATCACAGCACTGTTGACACAAATCGTGTCATGATGAGCAACCAGAGAAGACAGTAGAAGAAAAGAGGCGTTGCTGACTCTGCGCAGTGCATTGTCATCACTCTCAGGTGACTAGGGTTTGGCCACCATATGCAGCCAATAACAACAGGCTGCTGTAGTCTTGACAGCTTGCGTGTATTTGCAGTGCCAACACCATCCCATCAACCTCAGCTCATACAGGCTTGTGGATGCACCTTAGTGTGGACATGCAGTGCTGACCTGCCAATTGCAACCAGGCATAGCCACGAGCACATGTCATAGACGCTACGCCTGGCTGCATCCGTGCCTCCAAGGTTGTCGCCAGAGAGGCTGTGTGGGTGCTGTGGTGGTAACTGCTGTATGGTTACTGTTGCATGGCATCCTGGCCTTGGTGCTGCTGAAGTGTCAGAGAGGCCTGCTGCCACTGCCGCCACTGCTCATTATTAAATTGAACTGATATGATATGTGTCAACAGGTCCAATGGCTGTTCTACCAAACATATTTCTTCACTCCTGGAATCAAGCCTTCTACTGCCATTTGCCTGAACATTATCCTAGAGATCCTATAAAAGCTATTAACTCCGCGAGCCCGCCCAGTCAGCGCACATCTGTTTCTAACGCGAACCGCTGCACTATCTCTGGGCACTTCAGTCTCAAACATACGCTGCACTTGTTGCCGCACACTGTATGGCAGGGACTGATCAGTTACTATAGCCTTGAACACAGTCCTGTCAACCTCATAGGCCTGAACAGCCTGACGTCGTATATGGTCCCTAATCAACTGATTATTTGAGCCTATGGTGTAAGGTATATATGGCAATCGGAATCGGGGAGGCATTGCTGTGCCTCTTTGCTCGCGGCAGAGACAAGATGCTGACCCCAGGGTGATATCAGATCTAGATGTATGCTCATTGTCAGGAAGCTTACGAACGCTTGCCGGTGGTCACCGTCCCGCAGCGACAAGCTGTCCTGGTATGACAAGGTAAGGTTAAGCTGCCTGGTGGGTTGCTATAGTGCACAAGATCATTCGTACTTACGTGTTGTCTGTAGATCGTTGTAGAGCCTTTTTTGCGTGCGGTGGTCAATGCAGACACTCAACAGGGGTGAGCGGCACGAGGGAGCTGGACACCGAAGAAGCCGGACATAGTTCCGTTTCAACAGATGCTTGGGGAGTGGCAATAGGTACAAAATGCTGCCCTCTCAAACGGGCTGGCTGCAGATAGGCAGCACTCTATGTAAGTCAGTCAACAGCTTTTGCTGCCAGCTCAGGTGGTGCCGGTCAAGTGCAACACAGATTCAAGCTGACTTCGTCTGTATCAACCAATAGGTCTGAGTATATTCTTTCCCTTGATACGCTGGATCCTACATGTCAACATATTTGAGGTTGGTCGAGGCTCTATTGGTCGGTTGATCTGTTTGGTTATACCTACAGCTGGCAGGCTGAACACAGGCTTGATGATCCATGCTCTTCCTTTGCCACACAGGCGGTGCCACCTGCGTAGTTGCTCCCTGCATAAGCATAGTGCTATCCACTAATGCTTTGTACAGTACCAAACAATTTCATACCTGCTACATCAAGGCAGCAGGGCAAGTCTGTTGTAAGCTTCCAGTGCTACCAGGATAGGAGTTGAATGAACAATTGCAGACCTACCGTCTTGTTGACACTGTTACTCCGCAGCCGCTGGCAGTTGCTTGTCTGAGCCCTGTATGGCAATCCAGTGATACGAAGGTCTCCCCAGAAAGAATACAGACCAGCATTGACAAGTTTTGTGAATCAATATGGAAGGTAACAGCTGCAGCAGACACATGTCATCAACACCACAATAATGTTACCTTGCAGCTGCTCATAAGACAGCTGTCACATTCCAGAAGTTAGTAAAGCCCTCAGTGCATGACTGCTGTTGTCAGCTGCATCTGTATGAGAGCTTAAGATCCTTTGTAGTGTCGCTGTTGCAGTTGTCTTGCTGTGCCTGATTGTTCAGCAAGCACCTGAGCACTGCAACTGGTTTTGCTGGTCGCCCACCCACAGGCACCGATACAGCAGCTGCTACAAGATGAATACATACAGTTGATTGCCGACTGTTTTCTTGCTGTCATACAGCAGTTAGACTTCAACCAACTTGTCATGTAATGATTCCTGCACCGCCCCATATGTTTCATGTCCGTGGTACACTTGCTCATGCTGCTGTACTGTGCTGCAGTTGCTTGTGTACACGGTGTTCCTGGTGGTGGGAGTTGTGTCAGTGTGGCAGGAGCCTTGGCTGCTGGACACCTATCAATTTTGGACGGACTGGCCAAACCAACCTTTCACGTACGTGTCATTGTGACAAGCTGATCAGGCTTCCCTTCTTATCAAATGTGTTTTGCTCTTGGGCTGTCAACGGAGCCTGCAAGAGCCTGTACACAAATAGGCAAACTGTTGGTTGACTGCATTAATGGCGTGTGCATGCTGTCCTGCAGGCCCCCTATGCAGCTGTTGTACAACCTGGAGCTTGGGTTCTACATTTCTAGCATCTTCATGATCGTGCTTTGGGAGGTCAGGCGAAAGGACTTCTTGGCAATGTTCAGTCACCATATTGTAACAGTGATTCTTATAGCAGGCTCCTTGTACTATAGGTAAGGAAATACACCACTTGCAGGTAGTAGCACAGCTGTGGCTCTAACTACATAGATAACAAGTACAACTACTCAGTACTATGCTTGTTCACTGCAGTGCAATTGACAGGGATATTCCACTTTTGGGGGACCCCCTTCATTATGGTTGCACAGGCGCTGTTGCCGAGGGCACCAGGTGCATCGATTATCCCTTGTTTGCTGTGTGCTCAGCCAATTATATGCCCGTCTGCTTGATACACAGGGCATTGTTTTGATTTGATATTGAGCCTCTGTGCTGCTTATCTGTGTGTGTGCCTGCAGTTTCTGGAGAGTGGGCACTGTTGTCATGCTGTTGCATGATGCCAATGATGTTCTTATGGAAGCAGCCAAGCTGTTCAAGTATTGCAAGAAAGAAGATATCTCTCTAGGACTGTTTGTAGCCTTTTTTGTTGCCTGGATAGGACTGCGTTTGATTTGCTTCCCACTTATGGTGATCAGAAGCACACTGTTTGAGCTGCCCAGCACTCTAGGTGGTCAGCCACCAATCTACTACATGTTTAATCTGTTGCTACTGATGCTCTTCACACTGCATTGTTATTGGTTCACACTTATTCTCAAAGTGGTCTGGTTGACAGTCACCACTGGAGAAACACAGGATGTACGTGAAGATGAAGATTAACCCTACCTGCATAGATGGCACCTTTATTGCTGCCTTCTCAAGATGGATACGATCGGTCAACAGCATGCTGGGCTGATGCTCACAAACAATTGCTGGATGATGTTTTCCTCACTCTGGATTTATCTGTTGGCAGTGGTTGTAGATGATTGTCGGTGCTTGGTGTAACACTTGATTTTGAATTCTATAAGATGAAGTCAAGGTAACGGTGTACAAGGTGCAGTGTTGTTCGATCATTGAAAACAGTGTGATGTAGTAAAGTTGCCAACTGTATATAAGAAACATAGCAAGCACACAGAAAGCACAACATGAAACATGCACAGCAGGTTGATGCATCATGCAACTCAGTGGGCCCCTGAGGGCCGCTACTGTATAAGAAAACATAGCAAACACGCAGAAAGCATAACATGAAACATGCACAGCAGGTTGATGCATCATGCAACTAGGGCCGCTACTGTGGATACTGGGACACCGTGTCACGGCGTGACGCTGTAAGTTGAGAGGGACGCCGAAGTCTGCTCAGACCACACTCCAATAACACCCGTATTACCTGCACTGTATGTCAACTGTATGTCAACACAGTGTACTACACACAGCATATGGTCGGAGCGGGTTTGCTTGTTTGTTTGATTTACACACAGCATGTGTAGTAGGCCACCGTCACTCCGACTCTGGCAGAGAACGTAGTACGTACAGAGCCCAATCAATGGTTCATCTTGACAATCTTGTGGTATGGCTGGCTCAGCCAGCCGGTTGTTTATTCCCAAGGGCCTCGCGGCCAGAATTGGTGTTACCAAGAACTGCTTGCAATTGGCAGGGCAACAAATAGCAGGAGCAATACTGTCGTGGGCCACAAGGACCTTGGGAACCTGTCAGGCTCGAAACATGTCAGGCTGACTGCATCTTTCTCCGAGAAAGTAGCATGAGTCGAGCTGAAAGTTTCTGTTGAATCACAGACCAGTCACCAGTAACCTTACAATTCATGGAGATGGCGACGAGTCAGAGCAAACAACAAATGACAGATGAAGCCAACTTGTGATGCCCCTGTGCGATACATCGATGCATCAAATGACAGCAAGGCCATACCAGAATCCTGTGGATGCTGTCAGAGGGCGACCGTGGGGAATCATGTAGTTGATAGACTCCAACAGATCAGAAAATAAAACTTCAGCAAGCCAAAACATGAGGCTACCTCCATACCAGAATCACAATCGCATACAGAATCACATCATGATGCCATAGTGCTGGGTATATGTGCAGGCACATATACCAGCGATGATGCAGACCCAAAGATCACTCCTACCAAGCTTCGGCGCACGCAAGTGATGCCACATAATGTGCAGTCCGTGCATAGGTATCCTCTAGAATGAAAAAGGCAAGTTTGCTAACACCAGTGCTGTTCTTGCAAGATGTTCATAGACACAAACAATCACAAATCTATCTGCAATCTCTGGTCCACCAATGACTGTTGCTGCATTGCAGACGAAGTGCAGTGCCAGTAATACAGATCACACGATGATGCCAGCAATACACAGAACCATGAGCCAGACAGCTGCAAACGCAACATGAAGCAGACAGCTGCAAGTCCAACACAAATGCAGAGCCTGCAACTGCTTGCTATCCCTCCTGGCAATGTTTCAACCCTCCAACCGTGAACCCCAAAGTTTCAACACGACAAGCCTAACTGCACAGCATATACCCCTGCACAAGCAGAGATTTTTCTGTGCAATAACACGACTCTTTATGCGGGATCGCTCGAGCTGATACCCTTTCATTCTGAACCACTACATGTATGCAACAACTGCTGTTATAGGAATGGTAGCAAAGAATTATTGTGCCAGCAGAAAGAAAAGGAGCCTCACCACACTGGCAACACAGAGAACAAAGCATGCCTCGTGCAAACGCCACAGTGTTGGTTGTCACTCATCATTGAGGAGGCTGATTTTAACGTACGGCATCAACAACATTGTCAACAACATGCAGCGTATCATGGACGCATCATGCTGATGCGGGCGCTGCAATGCTGCAACCTTTCACTACAGGCTGCAGCTTGAGCACTACAATGTGTGGTTGCTACTGTGATCACAAAACCATATCATGGCTGACCACTGCAGGTACCATGCACAGGCACGTGCCACACTGTTGTAGAAGGTGATCCAAACAGCATGAGATTCATGGACATCATTTCCCCCTGTACTGATTAGCAAACACAACACAATCTCGTAGCTGAGCGTCAAAAGTCAGCCGCACGCGACTCTGCGGTGAGCACCACACAGCCCTAACAGACAGAGCAGGAACTAGACCATACCAGTGCTGAACCAGATGTTCAGAGAGACCATGCAGATGCAAGATTCTTGCAGAATCCATCATGCATCCTACGAAAGGTATGGAAGCAGCAATCATACAGCATCTTAGAACCCCAAAAAGAATGAAGGACTGTCCATTTTTGAAGTAGCTGTGGGCAAGACAGCCTATACTGTGCAAAATATAGTACACACGAATCATAAAACAGGCCTAGCTCGAGCACCTGCCGCACTCCTGAATTAAAGGCAATCCAAGTCGGTGGACTGAAGCTTCACCGTTGCGTTCACAACAACATGTGGCTGTACTACAGCAAACTGCCAGCCAGTATAGGTTACGACTGAATCGCAGTATTTAGTAAATAAGCAAACACACTCCTGCATACTGAATACTGCAGGATCCAACTGAAGGGTGTTGATATATAGATTCTTACTCACGCGCTGCCAGGTCTGATAGACATTATTAAGCACCCATCACTTCTTAATCAATATACACACTCCACATGTTTTGTACCACGCAACCCGCTGCGTGTGCAGCAGACTCAACAGTCCCTTTAATCACTGCAGCTTGCACGGACAGCCAGAAGAAAGGCTAGGCCTGGCTGCACTGCTAACATGCACATGTCCGCTGCTTCATTGTTTGACCAGGTAAACACTGGCAGCAGAGTCCAGGGCAGGGCGCTTCTGCCACCACCAAACAAACCATTCGTCATCCGTGCTGCAGCAGCACAACACAAATCGCAGCTAGCTGCACTGCTCCTGTAAGTGATTAACACACATCCGCAATACACAGGTCCAAGGCAGAGAAGAGAGATGTCAAGGCCCAAACGACGACACTGCAGGAGCAACAACAACAATACAGATAAGGCTGCTGCACCACTAGTGCCTTGGAAAGATCATGGTCAACAGATTTGCTGCCACTGCAAGAGAAGATGCAGGATGATGAAATACAGGGGTGTTCCCAGAGGCAGATCTCCGTACACCTTCTCGACACCTGCACACTGCTTCTGGTGGTACTGCACCAGACAAGTGGCTCCTTTCAACTGCTGTTCGACTGCTGCTTCTCACTTTCGGGTATGGCAACACCCTATGATTGGCCATACAGTCAGGCCTCAGCGTGTCACCACACAAACAACAAATGCATGCCTGAGCATACAGCATCAACATTCAACCTCTGAATATGGGTTACCTTACAAGCACAATACATGACGGCCGTCAGTGCACAAGGTGGTGCAACATCAAGAGTCTTACGTCTGGACACTGCCCTTGGCAGTTGCAGGATGAACAACAACTGTGATGCAACTTGTTAATTTTCTGGTCAATTACATGCAAAAGAAGATGCCAAGTCAAAGTGTGCAGGACACAGTACGCAGGTGCAGATGCACACGACGGGCAATTGGCAAGACATATGAGCAGTGTGACAGAGGATACAAATAGTGCTAAAAACTCTCTACTACCTAGAAGCACCTGATCAAGCAATCAATGTAATACATACATGCAAACAGGAGCAACTGATGCAATACATACATGCAAACAGGAGCCCTATAGCTGGAACCAAGAATTCCTGACTGCAGTTGACACAAGGATCAGAGCTAAACACAAACAAGAAACCAGGCCTCATACTACACAGCGGCCTGCCTACAGCATACGCACCGCATGCCTGCAAACAAGCATTACAGGAATGAAGGTACACTGTTCCTGGTATGCACACCCGACTAGCAAGCGTGTGGGCTGTTGCTCAGGATGCAACTCCACATGCTGCTGCCGACTAGTGAGAAAGTTCAGGGATTGACGTCCTAGGTACAGTTAAATGATCACTGCAATAAGAGAACTAATGCGCACTGAGCAGAAAAAGACACTATGGCATCAACACAAGACACAGGGAGAGCAGGAAACAGATAAGCATGACAACATGCATGGGCTACACAAAGGCTATTTTCTGAGTCAGGTACTTGTATACAATAATGGACAACCACATAAAGACAATGTGCACGTTTGAAAGTCATATCAATGAGGACGTCTGAACCCCCTACTGACCCACAACCCGGAGCCTGCCAAAAAACTATCCTTTGCGCCAGTACTGTCCTGTTGTCTGGACGTGCAGCCAACCTGGAGAGTGGGCACATCACCTGGTGCGAACACCAGGGTTGCAGGTATCACTCAGATGTGCGCAATGCTTGGTGTGCAGGGCACGCGATATTTGTTGAGGTACGCTTCATCATCACGGAGGGGTTGTATCGGAGCTGTGAGGTATGGCTTATGCGCATCCGGGCCTCAATAGTTGGTCAAATTGACTGCCTGGTAACAATAGAAGACATTGTCAGCTCCACATGGCGTGTTGACGCGTGCAATCAGCCACATGAAGGTAAGAGTTGTGCTCGAGACTCACCTGCGCAGGCATGCCATGGTGCATGGCCTCAGCTCTATTGTGACGCTGTTGCTGTTGTCTGAGATGCCAGCGTGCGATCGCAAAGCCTGCTGCCACCCTGCAAGACGAACAGCATGAATCATCGATCAAACAACGTGACCCAGATCACCATCATCCGGTCCTGTATGCGCTGTTCATCAGACTCAATACAGGCCCATACCTTGAATGACTGCACTGTATAGGGATAGGCGATGACACCGAGGAGCTAGACCGAACGCTGCCGGTGTGCTCCTCATCGCTACACCCCTCTTCATCATCTGTGTCGCTCAACATATCGTATAGGTTACAAGTCCTCGAGGCAGTCACGGATGGGTTGGATAGAGCTTTACTAAGAAGAGATGTCTTCCTGGGAACTTGGCAATCACGCGGACTGTGCTGTTGATGTCCGTGGTGCTCGCTGTAATCAGCACTGACATCAAAACCTATCTTTGTGCAAATGGACCTTACTGGGCTAGACATAATCAGCAGCGTACAGCCACGACGGGCACCAACTGCAGAACGGTAAGTAGATGGCAAGTCCACTCGCCCTGCGTACGTGTGAACTATCAGTCCAGTCTGATCGCTATGATGTTGAAGCGAGGCACTGCACCTTGCGGGGGTGACTAATCTGTTGCACATCGGACGTTACATGTCTCTTGGCTTTTCGCGAGGCCTTTTCCAGCTCGAGGTCACAGAAGTGAGATCAAACTGCACCCAAAAACGCATGTGAGATATTCAACCCCATGTATGCCCAACAGAACGTGGCATCTGCCCTCGTCCCATGTGATGCAGCGCTGCAGCCAGCTAGCTGAGAGCACTTTTTCTGATAGCCGGCGGTCAGGTTAATTACACCTGGCAATAACGTGATCTTCAGCACTTGTGCACTGTGATCAGGTGCAGCTGCGACGCTGCGCCATGGTCTGAGCCTGGTGCCCATGAAGCAGCTGACAAACCACCAAATCAGCATCAACAGGCATCACTCCTTTTGTCCATGGCAGAGCACAACACTGCAACCTGATGGACGAGAGACTTGTAGAAGCAGCCCAAGCTCTACTAACGGGGTACGACACTGCCCTGAGCAGACAATGGCGTGACGAGGATCGCAGTTGGCGCGAAGAAGACATGCTCTGGCGCCAGAAGGAGCTGTTGTATAATCAGACACAGCACAATTTCATGTAAGCATTGCAGTGAATGGTTTCATGTAAGCATTGCAGTGAATGGTTAGAAGTATTGGTGACCCTATTTTGTCCAGATTACGAGTGCTCTAGGGGCTGGCAATTGTGGGTGCCTAAGCACTGCTGTCCTTGGTGCCCATGTCCCCACCGCAACACAGATGCATGACAGCCACATTGAATGGTCACGTTACCGCAATCAACATGCCACTGAGAAGTGGTGGTGCAATTGAAGTGATACATACTCACTGTCACTGCTACAGTGAGGAGCAACGGCGATGGAGGCATGAGGACGTTCAGCAGCGCAACCTGGACAATGCCAGGGTAAGCATTTTTACAAGCTGTGTATCCAGCCATAGCCTGATTGTGTAGTGTTATCATGCAGTATCAACTGCTTGTTGGCTTTAAACTGCGGCAGTGCACAGCCACACCGCTTGGCAAAATGCTGCCAACCCCTTCATGAGGTCCCCTTGCTGCTCTGGTTGCCGTAATCACAGCCTGCATGAGCAATCAATGCGTCCTCATCATGGCCTTATGTTGATTTTAGATGTCACAGCTGTCAATGCTAGGCATTGGGCATTATTGTCAGTGTCATGCGGCTGGTGGCTACACGGTGGTGTAACAATGACGTGTACACAGTAGTGTCTGCTGCTGCTGGTTGCCCCAACCGATCAGGTTCTATGGGCTCGTGTTGTTGAAAAGAACCGGAGGGACGTGCAGGAGAAGTCTGAGCAGTTGAAGGCCATATCAACCCTGGCAGCGCTCATATCTGGCTTTGCTCTTACAGCATTCCTGCAGTTCGATTTCGGCACATATGAGGACACTACAGGGGTGGTGTACCCCTTGTTTGGAGTCACCATGGCTATGACCGTAAGCTTCCTGGTTGTCTTGGTCGTTCTGGTGCTGTCTCAACAAGAAGCTCCAGCGCAATAGCAGTTGGAGCATGCTATCGTGCAGAAGGGGAAAGTGATGTGTGGTGCCACCCTAGTATGCTTGCGCAGTGGTGATGGCTCAGGACTCTTGACTGGCAGCAGCATTCACCAATAGTGACAGCCGTGATCAGTGGTCTAGCTGGACACAAGCAGGTGCTGCGGCATCATCAATCGCATTATTCAACTTGAGGCCCAGCAATCAAGTTGGACCGTACTGTCAAGTAAACATGGCAACTCATGCTGCCCCTTTGTCTGCCATGCTTGCACCGAACTTTCTCAATTCCTCGCCAGGTTGGCTTAGAGACTATCTGTGTGATCATTTGCTCCTTGATGCTGGTGAGTGTGTTCAAAACTGGCCAAAACTACATGAATGAGGAGGAGGAAGCTGAGTTCATCGAGAAATGCAACATCTACATACAAAACTACAGGTGGGATGTTCACTAGGCTTACTCCAGGGCGAGAAAGTCAACTGCAGCCGCATGCATGATACCCTTGGCGACAAGCAGCACTCAAGATGACAATCACAAGAGCGTGATGCTG
>LWCB01004728.1:0-16657 GCA_001630525.1 Coelastrella sp. M60 | reverse complement strand
TTAAGGACATAGTGCAACCATGGCATATACATAATCTGGAAAAAAGCAGGGCTTGCTCGAGTCTGCTGCCACTGCAGCCATGTTGCAGCACGACGCCTTCCATTGCAAAGGACAGTGCTACCATTTGAAAATTGCAGGACAACATTGTTTGCCATCATCCTGCACAAGAACCATCCCTTACCCTGCACACCAAATCCCATGCCGCTCCTTCCTCTGCCTCCATGACCTCAAAGCCCTCTTCAAACTCCTTGGGGAGGCCCCTGGGGTACTTGGCAATTACCTCACGCTTCCAAGCCTGACAAGCAGAGACAGGTACATCAGAACAGCAGTAAGCATGCAGTCCCTGAAACTTCTATACACTCACCCCACATCAACATTCGCACATAATCTGGCTCTACTCCCAACATGACTCCATGGCACAGGGTGTGACACCTTGCACAATCATCGCGCTCTAGTGCATAACAAGAATCATCTCAGCCAACATCGACCTCGCACGTTGCATGCACGACGCTGGCTGTGCATAAAATCCCCCACATACCGGCAAGTCCCATCCCAGCTCTTGCAGCCGTCTGTTGAAGGCGATCAAACTGTTGTCAGACCTCAGGTTGGGAAACACCATCTGCAGGAAAAGTATCCCCACGCTGTACATGTCAAACTTGTCCGGGTGCTCCATCTGCCACAGCACTGGACTCAGCAGGGCTGCTACTGGCTTTGGGGGTGGGGTGGCTGTTTGCCGGGACATCACATACTGCTGAGGGGGAGCATATCTACAGCAGTGCACAAGCAGAGAAGGTCTCAATCCTGTTAGGTACAGTGCTCTGTGGGTTTACATCTAATCGAACAACAAGCTAGGCTTGAAGCTGGGTATGAATGCGCAACTGGCAAGCTTGTTCAGAGTATAATGCAGATTGTATGTAGAGTACCTAGCCAGAGAGTTGTATCTGTACCTGGAAGCGCATGCAGAGGATGACAAATGCGACCAAATTAACCACACATGCATGTGGCAAGAGATGCAGATGTACAGAAGAGGCTCACCTGGGATCCAGAAGGTACTCGTTTGGCACATAGTTGATCCCCAGTCGTAGATCAGCTGCAGCTCCCCAGTCAATCAGCTTCAGACGCTTGTCACGCATTGACACGATAGCATTCTGTGGCTTCACATCTCGGTGCACTACATGCAGCAAGCCATACACATTGAAGACATATGACAATGCATAGCTGCTTTCAACACAAGATCTTAGTGGTACATCCCAAGCAATGCAACCAACTTCCGCTGCAGGAAGATTACAGCATCACGCACCAGTCCATAGCTGCTTGCAAACCTTCTATCTGCATGCGATGACAGCTGCGCTTGCAGGAACAAACAAAGAACAATAGCTACACCTAGCAGCTGCTTGTGCTGCTGCTCACCTATTCCTGTTGCATGAGCTGCTTCCAGTGCCTCCAGCAGCTGCCTTAGCACAAGCTTCAAAGTCACCAAGCGCCGCTTCTTGTTCCTGGGCAATCTCAGCTCCCTGTCGAGCAGTATTGGCTCCAAGTTGAAAGGGAAGTCCCGCTTTGTCATCATGTCATATAACGTGTTATCACCCTCATCCATCCACACCAGCCAGACGCAGTTGCCACCAAGACCAGCGGCTGAACCTGCAGGACGCAGATGATACATAATGATTTTTTCTACTCTAGATAGATCAACACATAATGAAGCTGTACATTCAGAGGCTCAGCTAGCAACGCCGGCGACTGCTGTCCTGCAGATGTAATAGTAATGCACTTGGCGACCTGTGTAGGCCTCTCCATGCACAATGATGGTTCTGCTCCAATGTGTGGTGGTGTTCAGTGCCATGCCTAGTGACCAAGAGATCCACAGCACCAGAGCTTCAGCACTGGCATACAGAAGTATGTTGCTCAACTGCATCCTCCTGCAGAGCACGGAGACCAAGCAACAAAGCATCGGGTGCTTCACATGATCACAGTTGCTGCAGTCATGCCTACCTGCTGGCCCCACAGGTCCTGACCCAGTGTCCAGGAATGCTCCTTTGAACTCAGCACCTGCCATGGGACTGATGCGGCTCATGCGCTCATTCATCCACACCTCAGCCTCGCCAAACTCTTTGGCCTGCAGGAAACAACAGAACAAAGCAAGATTGAAATTGCCTGAGCCAGATGTGTCAGGAAGTGCAGAGTCAACACAGATGCTAAAGAAGGCTACTTGCACTGCCTCTCAAGCAGATAGATTGAGGGGTGTGTTATCTCACTAAATCGACCCCGGTTGAACGTGGTAGCTGCTATCATCTGCCAATGCAGTCTCTGCATAGACCTCTCAGCAACAGCAGACAGAAGAGGGTACCCACCTTCTTGACCACTACATTACTTGTTGTGCCGTCTTCATTCGTCAACACCGCTTTGTAGACACTGCCGAATCCTCCACTGCCAAGGAGTTTTCCCAGCTTCAGGTCGCCCTTTGTGATTGCCTGAGCACGTTTGCGCTGCAGAGGACCTGTGATGTAGTAATCAAGTGCTCCAGGCAGAACACCTGCGCCCAACAGCGTTACCATAGACATGCTCAGGGTGAGCCATTCGAGCGCAGCTGCTTGATCCAACCTAAGGTCGTACTTGCTTTGTGCGGCTGACCTACTCAACCTGGAAAATGTTGTATGCAAGGCTGCTGGTATGATAGGGTGCCAACAGTATTAAAAAAGATTGCATGACAGCACCCTGCTGGTCTGCCTCGGTCAGGCAGCTTCAGCAGCAACATGGACCAACCATCGTTTGTAGCTGGGCTAATCAGCCTTCGGGTTAGTGCTGATACTGGTCACCGTCTGATTTACCAGCTTGACTGCAGCACAGCAGATGAACCAGTGCCACACCTACCTGGTGTGGCAAATAGATAGAGCCAAGCCATAGCAGCCAGCGCAAACACTTTCCAATCAACGCCAGTTACTTCCTTGCGTAGCACTGGGTCCAGTGTGCTGCGGGAGAAGCCAATTGCCATGTTGGAGAAGTGTGATGAAAAGCACACGCGCATAAGATACTGAGGCGACGGTCATCACGCGCACCTTCTGTGCACAACATCTCCACAATTCATCAAGCTACATGGCGCTGCTACGGGCTCATAGGCCAGTGGCATGTGATGTATGATTGTTTGGACATGTTGCAACACGTCGCTGGGGTCCAGGAGTGCTCTGACGGTGGTGGAACGACGTTTGTTTGGCAAACGAACACATTGTGGCTGCACAGCTGTCAAGCAAAGTTGCTGTGTAGCGTGACACCCTGGCTTTGTCAAGCTGGTCCGCATCTGTTGTAATTGGCACTGCTTCACAGGACTCAGCCGATGTAGATGATCTTTACAGTGCTACTAATACTGTTGCCAACAATCTACCGCACGGACGCGTGTGGCATGCAGTACTTTACGGCTCTGTCTGCACGAATCACGCAGGAGTCGATAAATCTATGTTGTTTTCATTATATAGGCATCATACCCAAACTGTTTTGCAAAATGTCAAAGCTTGTCGCGAAATGCCACAGCATGTCAGTAACAGCCAAATCTAGCGTGTCAATATACGCTGTGTGTCTTCGACATACCATGCCGCTGAGCTGCAGGAGCCCTGGAGTCCCTGATATCTCTTGGTGTGATGTTCGCATCCCAGCTGCAGCATGTTCTCAAGGCCTGCTTGTTCGCTCTGTAGCCTGAGAGCCTGTGTGCCAGTGGAGTGCCCTCAGCAAGATGGCATACATAGCTGACATGCGAGAGCGGAACTGTTTTTCACCAAACTCATTTGTTGGAACATAATAGACACGTTGCTCTTTGCTGCCCCCGACGTCAACTTGTTAGGTACACACCAGCCTGAGCACCTGCTGCAGATATGCTGGGGCGGTGACTGGCTGTGAAGTCTGGAGAAACTTGCAAATAGTCATTTGAGGGAAACCAGAAATTTCGGTGTGGGGATGCTTATATATGCAGGTAACATGCTTTCAGTCTGTCCAATCTGGCCAGCAATCCATGAGATCAACTGCAGTTGCGTCATTTGATCTGCTAGTGGAGTCCGTACGATTCTTTGTTGTATCCTGGTGGATTGCATGTTTGCAATGTGACTTTCATCGACTGACACCAACATACCAAGCACTTCACAGAGGCTATTTGTCTGCTGCAAGCACTTGCTGGTGCTTGAGCTCATGCTGGGTTTTTTCAGGTCACTAAATAGTGAATAATTCACAACACAACATTGCCAATGTTGCTGAATGCAATGGCATTGCATTCACTTTGCTGCACGAGCCAAATATCCTTCTTTACATTATAAAAGTTACAACACTTTATTTATTTACTGCATCATCCAGATCTCCTGTCACAAACAGGCATGGTTTCAAAAAGACACGACGTCATCAGGTTGATGACGCAGCTGCGATGAGTGGCCCCGGAGCATAGCGTGCATCTGAGATGAGCATCATGTACGCTGCATGGACGATTGTACAGTGATTGTCTTTGTTGACGCGCAACAGAGCCCCTGCCACTGACGTACAGAGGTGATCCAGAGGCACAGAATGAGCTGAGCTTACTCATTGTCATGGTGTCACAACCAACGGTTGGCAGATGTCATTGACAACACTACATTGTTTGCCCAGATACCCTCAATCAGTAGCCTTTGCCTAGAAGGCTACCCCAGAGGGGTTGATGTATCTTGTGGTATGGCTGGCTCAGCCAGCCGTTCATTTCATCCCAAGGGCCTCGTGGCCGGAGTGGGTGTGTCTACAACTAAGATAGTCCAACTTGAATACATGCCACTAGTCTGTTACTAACTTGGCAAGGAAGCAGTGGCCTTCAGTCAAGACCGTTACACTGTGTCTAATTCGATTCATTCAAAAGACAATAGACTGGACTGTTCGGCATCAACACACACTGTGGCACTTGCCATCAACCAGTGATGTGTGAAGCCTGGTATGTGCACAGAGGAGCAGCAGTTGCTTGCTTTGTCAGCCAGCATTGCATTCACTTTGTTGCACGAGCCCAACCGTTCCTTTCACACAGAGCTCCCTGTGGCTTCCTGTGCATTATCAGCCTTGCGGCCTACAGACCACAGTTGCTGACTTCGTCGCCGTCAGACGGTGCTGCCTTCACTCAACTTTGTGAGCCGAATCGGCTCTGATGAAGGTACCGTAGCAGTTCAGTGCGCCACAGCTAAGTACACTCTTTGCTTCAGTGGTAAACTACCATCTATATATATGCATTATAATTACGTACTGATGGCAACAAAGATGTGTGCAGGGAAGTGGTACTGCGGCTGTAGTATATGTTACGTCCAATATTGTATTGATACAAGTGCTGTTGAGTCACCTGTCTGTAACTATACCAGCTTCAGCACCTGAACCAGGTCTGGTGTGGCTGCGCTGGTCGCCTGCTGCGACCCTGGCACTGTATGGATGAGCCATCTTGTAATGTAGCCACTGCATAAGAGTACTGAATGCATCATCTGCTGCTGCATCAGGTTGCCATACCTTCAGGTCAAACAGCCCTGGAGTCTGCTGCTGCTGCTGCTGTATCTCCTCACTGTCAGATTCACTACTGATGCTGTTACTTGATGCATCCTTACTGACATCTCTGGTTGTGGTGGCAGTAGTATCAGACACAGGCGGCAGCAGCAGCTCACTGCCAGTGCTGTCAGTTGAGTCTACTAAAGCTGTGGTAGGGAGCCCATGCCTGCCCATCTGCTGATGTGCAGCTTGTTGCTGCACCCGTTGTGCATCTAAACCATCCTGAACCCAGGGATGCTTCCTTATGTTATCCTTAACCATGGCTGCTGCTTGCTGTTTCACCCAGGGATGACTTAACCAGGCCATCCGATGCCACACCTTACTCAACGCAGCCCGCATGTCGGCCTCCTCGTCTTTGCTGATGGCGTTGAGGATCCTCGGTAAGGCCGGAAGTTCATCCGGCAATACTCGGACCATCATCGATGACAGCCGTAATAAGGCGCTGAACGGCTGTGCGAGTCCGCCGGCAGTGACCGCCCCGGTTGTGCTGCTGATGGGTCCGGTGACGACAACGGGGATGCAGCCGTGGAGTACGGCGTCTTCAAACAAGCCGCTCCAGCCATCTCGGGGGACCACCAAGCAGTACCTGCTACGGGATAACAACACCGACTGGTCGCCTTCGAACTCCTTTTCGGTACCAATCCAGATGTTGTGCTGTGCTTTCCAGTTCCCGTCCTTTGCCAGCTTCGCCAGAGTCTGTCGCAAGCCTCCGCTGAAGCTGGCGGGACGGGTGGCGCCAAGGTCACCGCGTAAGAGGAGCAGAATATCTCGGCTCCGTCGGCTGTCACCACCCATGAACGGCGATGCGTGATAGCGAGGGGGAGGTTTAAAGGCCGGTAACACAAGGTCCTTGCTCGGCGTGTAGCAGGGATGGCTTCCGATGGCTTTCACATATCCGTCTGGTAGTTGAGGATCGTCCTTGTCATCAGCTTTGTTGTAGTTATACTCCCACCTAGCATGATACAGTAGCGACCACATGGCTCAGCACCTGATGATTTGAAAGAAGGCTGATGAGGGGGTTGCAACTGTGTGCACACATGTGTACACATGTATATACATTCTGTATAATGCAAAACTGGTTCCAGATGCATTCCGGAACCAGTTCTGCATATTCACAGGTATATGTACAAATGCACACACATATACTACACATATATACATGAGTAATTGAAATCAGTCATCAGGTGATGTAAGCAAACAGATGGACATACAATCTGATGTAAATGCAGCAATACATGTACAATGTCATATCCCGTCACCTGCTAGTACTGCTTGTTGTTATAACAGCCCCTCCGGCTTCTGCATTAGCAGCTGGTCGACTCATTCTTCCCCATTGACTCAGAATTATCGAATTGTTATATATCTCTGCTGGAGCCCAACAGGCCCCTTCATCATGAGCAAACAACCAGATGTGGTTTGAGCCCTTTGTTTCATTCCAGTATGGATACGTTGTCTTGATCCAATTCAACGCATCAAGATACATTGACACTCCTTGTTTGACGTTGGACCGACTGCATAACAACAACAACAACAACAACAACAGCAGCAGCAGCAGCAGCAGCACTGTCATAAGTGACATAGCTACCCAAACATCTCGGATATTTATATTCTCACCATCATCATGCCCCCATTGCAGCTGAAGCAGAAGGCAACAGAAATTTCTGACAAATTCTCTACAAAGAGGAAGTACATATACATACAACATACTTGATGAAGTACATATTATATATACATACTATATATACATATTATATATACATACTATATACATACTATATACATATTATATACACATACTATATACATATAGCAGGTTTCAGCATGATCCCAAACCCTACCTATGTACGTTCCACCATGGCGTATCAGCCCATCCCGCTACTGCTTCCATGAAACAGCTCGCATACACAGGTACATAGAAGAAATCAGCTTCTTCAGGGTTTAGCGTTCTATGAGGGCTTTGTAACATCAACTCGTGCAAGTGAGATTCAAGGGGGTATCTCCATGCTGACTCAGCATTCGTGGTGGTGTATAGAGTGTAATTGGATTTGCTGAAGATACGCCAGGTGCAGGTTTGCTTGCTTGGGCGATACTGGAGCAACCGGCCAATGAACCTGCATAACAACATGTGACCTTAACATTGTACATGTGACTAATTGCATTGGTGCCAGGATCTTGCATTGGGAATCAAGGTTTTAGTAACGTGATAGATTCACACCTGCTATCATAGGCGCCAGGAACATCGTGCTTGAAGTGAATATCACAAGTCACTCACATGTTATGTACAGTTGCCAGAATGTAACAGAATGTAACAGTTATTTTTCGTACCTGCTTGGCATATCATACACAAAAATCTTAGGCCTGCGTACTCTGCCGTGAGGTATGTCTGTCATGGCCTCCTCTATCATATGCTGCAGCAGCTGAATATCAAGAGGACTTGTCAATCTGTCCACAGCCACCCCAGTAGATACCAGACACTCATTGAGTGTAGTACAGCCACCACTGCTGCTGCTGCTGCCACTGCTGCTGGCAGCAGCAGTGGCAGCGGCGGCGCCATCTAGCCATGCTTGCACTGCTGCTGTGACCTGCTGCTGCTTTGGCGCCCAGCGGCGTACATCACGTCGTGCTCCGCCACCTGTCCAGATGTGACGCAGCAAAGATCTGCTACTGCTGCTACTGCTGCTGCTGCTGCTGAGGTGTCGTTGTGTCTGCTGCTGCTGCTCCTGCTGCTGATTGGCTACACCCTCTGCTGCTGTTGCTGATGACATTGATACGAGCTTCTCCTCATCCTGTTCGCTGGTCAATTCTTTGCTGCCGCTGCTGCTGCCGCTGCTGCTGCTGCTGCCAGCAACACCATCATGATCTTGATCGGCAGCAGCACCCTGGTTCTTTGCAATGATTACTTTGCGATTTCGTTCTTCTGCATCATCATCAGCATCTGCCACAGCTGCTGCTGCTGCTGCCATCTCACTGGACTCGGCTTTATCTGCTGAAAGCGGTGTGGAATAGATCTCGGGTATTGCTGGTGCCAGCTGACCTGCTGCTGCTGCTGCCGCCGCTGCTGATGCTGTGCTGCTGCTACCCGCCTCACCATCACCTGCTGCTGCTGCTGCCGCCCAGACATCTACTACAAGACCTCTCAAGTGGGGCGACCCATCGAGCATGTGTTTGTAGGGTGGTAGGGCTGCTGCTGCTGCTGCCATGCTGCCAGCAGCAGCAGTAGGCTCTGTGTCATCATCCATATCATCACTGCTACTATCTACTGCTGCTGCTGCTTCTTCATCTCCACTGCTGCTAGCAGCAGTAACCGGCGTCAAAGCAGCAACAGCATCCGATATCCTTGCACAATCCAACCCATACCAGCCTGGCAAACACTGACAGAATCCCCGATTACATAATCCATGACCGCTGCACTGATTAGGACATACAGTTTCCGTCACAACTTCACACAGCTCGCCATCAACGCCATCCATATCACAGGAGCAGCGCACTCGCGGGGCATCAACAGTACACCAACCCTGCAAATAACATGTTATCTTTCAGAAACAACACATTATACCATTATACAATGTATAATACATATAATGGCTAATATTTGATGTGTTATGTATTCAACATTATATACATTATATATGTTATATACTTCATATTCATTGCCAAATTATTTGTTGTTTGCAAAAGTGCAGTAATTCAATGCGATTATTAGTTTGCTGCAGAAGCTGCAGCTTGTAATTTGTATACCTGCGCTCCATATACATCGTCATAGCTCATAGCTCCCGCCTTAGCGCCCCAATGCAGCGGCTGTCCCTTGTCATCTGTTATTAACCGTTGACAGTTTCCATGTAACAACCTGCCAGATCTGATCGGTGGTGATCCAGGAGGAGATCCATCAGCAGCAGGGACTCGACCGTGATGAGGACCATCACAATAACAGATACCAGTCGCATCATCACATACACCAGCACACCTGAAAACACATACTTTTTCTTATTTATATTCACGTATATGTATGTTTATAGAATATACACATACATTGCTCTATCCATCAATCATCTTGATGTTTTATTTTTCCCAAGTCTTACAGCACAGATACGCATTGCCGATGCAAGAATATGTCTGTCGCAAATAGTTGTTACATATGTCACAGGAATACGTTAGTTTGTTACTAACCTGCTTTGTGTCCATCCAGTTTCTGTCCAGTTGCTGTCTCTCTTGTTTGGTCCAATATGGCTAGCAGGTTGACTGCTGCTTTTGTTGCTGCGGTAGGAGTTTGTGCAAGGCCTCAGATCAGCAGCACTGCAATCAACCCCACCAACACCTGGCAGCAGCAGCAGCAGCAGCAGCAGCAACGACAGCAGCGGCAGAGACGTCAGCTATGCAATAACAGATGTATTGCATCGCATTTCATGTGATGAGGTCAGGTTCAAATCAATTCAGAAAAAAGTTTAGCTGTGTATGTATTGTCGCTGATGTACCAGTTACATGCAGAATTACAACTTGGGCAGATAGCCCGTCATAATGTTGCTCTCCCTGGCTGGAATTGATTCTTTTTGCCAAGCAGTGTGGACGGGTTGGCAGAAAATAATCGACTCTAGGCAGGGAGAGCAACACCATGAGGAGGTATCTGCCCAAGTTGCAACTGCTGCTGGCGAGTGTGGTGCGCCAGAATACTCGCAAAAGCAGCAGATGAGGATCAGCAGCAGCAGCAGTAGCAGGATGAAGATGAGCAGCAGCAGGTAGCAACCAGACCAGCAGCAAGCTGGTGACTCCTGGCACTCAGCCAGATGCAATGGCCTGGCTTACTGTACTGTACGTGCATTGTGGCTGCCACCGCCGCTGCTGCTGCTGCTGCTGCTGCTGTCAGTGTTATAACAGCCATCTGTGATGCTTGTTCTTGTCAAAACCTACCTGCTGGACAGTCACAAATGCCGGTCTCTCCATTACAAACTCCATTGCTACTACAGTTGCCTGGACATTGCTTGTTGTGAACTACTGGTGCCTGTAGCGGCTCAAATTGCTGCGTGTAGTAGCCAGCACAGTGAGGTCCTCGCACGCCAAAACAGCGTTCTAGGTCAACTGTTTGTATTGTGGTTGGCTGCTGCTGCAATTGTCGAAGATTTGATGCTGCATCTGGGGGGTCAGTTGGTACTGGTGGGTTGGCGCTATTTGCTGCCGGGACTGCTCGCTGCGTGAGGCGATGATGCTGTTGGGCAGCATTACATGTTACTATGGGCATCAGTAGCACTAGCAACACGGCATCTGCACGTAGCATTGAGAATTGGGAGCTGCTACAACACTTCAATGTGTTTGAGAGACCTCGCAGCTGGTATCACTGCAAAGCCGACAACTGCGTATCATAGCGTATCTGCAGTCATCTTTGTTGCGCATGCCACATCAGACGTAGAACTGAAGCTGCAAGGCCTGGAGCTAGCCGCGCGAATTCTGTCCAAGCTGTCTGCCTCGTCGTATCCACATCACAACGTGCTAGCAATAACAGCAGATCGGATATTTGAAACGGGCTACGGCAAGGTGTAATGACTACGGCAAGGTGTAATGCCTGTGTCCGCCTGTTTGCTTCCCGCACCCAGGAAACTTCAAGTGAACAGCAACCACCGAATACAATGACAGCAACAGCTTTTGAAGACAAGAAACACAAACTTCATATCACGCCTAATCTATACATGCTTTGCAGCATGTCTGAACACGGATGATGCGCAAGCACCGAGTTGACTGACGGTCCAGCCAGCTACAAATTCATTGTCCCCGTTTCTCACAAGTGATCATTTCAGCTTGCTAACTGACGAGTAACCAGCTGTTTCTGCATCATATTGCCTCTGCTCATTGAGTTTCTTGCCTGGCTGCATGCAAAGCTGCCCCTGGTGCTCTACTGTTAAGTCCTGGCAGTGCCTCAAGCCAAGACACGATCTCTCGGCTGACGCCCGCCGCCTGCGGCCCAAGTAACACGTCGTGCGTCACGCCCTCCAACACGCGCACATCCGCGCCCCAGTAGTCGCCAGCAGCTGCCACCTACATATGCAAATCACCAGATCTGGTCAACTTCTGCCCAACAAAACTGCGCTAAACTCCTTCAAAAGCTACCGCCGCTCGCTATAAGCTTAACATAACACGGTGCCAGGATAACATGGATTCATTGCAGCCAGCAGAAGCAAAAAGCTTCCCTGCCATCACTGAGCCTAAAGCACACAAGTATATCACACCTGGAATGGCCTTATGATTCTGTCAGCAGATCCTCCAACAGCAAGCACTGGTGGCAGCAGCTGAAGCTCATCAGCAGAAGGTGCTGGGGGATACCAACCACCAACCTCCTGCAGATATAACAAATAACACATACATAACACATACAACATACAATACATAACATTCAGAACGCTGCATATAAGCTGCATGGTATCGCTGATATGTCCCTGTAGTGCTGCTGCAACACAACATGACACCGACACACCCAGACGTTGTTGTCTGGCAAACTTATTGTCTGGTAGGATTACTGCCTGGCATGATGATTGTCTGGCATGAAGATTGTCGGGCAGTACCGCTGAGCCATATCAGTATCACAGCGCTGGCAGTTAGCCGGGATAACTTGGGTGTGGCAACCCAGGTGGTGATTCTCATGCGGAATAACACGAACAGAAAACCATACACAGAGATCACGATGCATTGGAATTCTGACATGCGTAAGGCTGCTGCTGCTGCTGTCGCTGCTTCTACAGTGGTCAATAAGCTACCGCTGCTGCTGCTGCTGCTGCTGCTGCCAGTACAGTGTCAAACTTACAGATGTAATATAAGGCAGTACAGTACTGCTGCTCTTTATAGCTGCCAGGTGGCGCTTGGCCTCAGCTTCACTCAGATCATCCTGCCACCAGCAGTACCTGTTACATGACAACCATCGTAACACAATAACATGTCATTCAACAGATCAATGTAGTAACACATCAGGCACAGTGCAACGTCAAGACTGTATGTGCCCAGGATGGAAGAGGTTGCAATTGCAGGGACCCTGCGATTGATGGGTTCGACTTGGACATCAAAGCATCCCTAGTTCAAGATTTCTGAATCATTTCTGAATCTCCCCAACAAGAAATTGTATGATACTTCTGTTTCTGGTTTCAGAGACTGACAGAACTACAACAAGCAACAAGAAGATAATCCAACTTCACACAAGGCTCACTTTGCTAGGTCGACTCTGGTCAACTGAGCTGACATTGGATCGTGCATCAACCATATGTTCACCTAAAACCTGATTGCATTTGTGCACAACAAAGAGCGGCACTGCTGCCGCTGCCAGTGCCGCTGTAAATGCTTCCGCCGCTGCCACTCACCTTGCCGTCGACAGATCATTCAAATGTGCGTGAGACAACACGATGTACATCTGATACAGAAACTCCAACACGCCAACATCAGCAATGAATCGCCCAAATGACATAACGGTGCCGGCACAGGCACTTGCCAAGAGCACGGCAGCAGATACTGGTGGTAAGGGCGCATCTATGTGGGGGAGAGCAGCAGCAGCAGCAGCGGCAGGTGTTGTGGGCGCTGCTGCTGCTGCTGCTGCTACTGCCGCGCCTTCTGATGCCGCTGCTGCTGCTGTTGGGTCTGAGTGCTGCTGCTGCTGCTGCCAGATGAGATTATGCAGATACTCTTGGACGAACATTCCACCCAAGCTATGGCCGATCAGAATTGGAGGTTGAGTGAATCTTCTGCTGCTTATGAAAGCGCCAATGTCTGCAACGTTGACGGCTAGTGGGATACCATGTGTGAAGGGATGCTGCTGCTGGGATGCCGTACTGCTGCTGCTAGATGAAGATTGCTGCTGCTTATCACTGGACGCGGTGGCAGCAGCAGCAGCAGGGATGAGTTGGCTGCTGCCCTGCCCCCGGAGACTGAGAGCATAGCTGTCATGTCCTGCTGCTGCTAGCAGCGGCATGAGCGAACCTGTCCAATACCAAGCCGCACGGAATAACCCGTGGATGAGGATCACCGGGGCCTTGCTGCTGCTGCTGCTGCCACCTAGCTCATGCTGCTGCTGGCGCTGCTGGGATCTGAGCTCCATCACTTCGAACACAGTTCCACAAGGTGCGGTCCAGGTCGAATGGATTATGTCATCAATGCTGCCATGAAACCCACCTGCTGCTGTTGCTGCTGCTGATCTCTTTCTATGCTGCCTCTGGTAGTGTTTGCTTGTGGACTGACTGATCACAACATTGCGTGATCTATGACACCGGTAAGATACTTCTCTGCGTCCAGAGATATTATTAGAACTGTCATAACTACTGGAGAACCAGCCACTAGTGGTACTACTGCTGGGACTGCACTGACACTGACGACTACTGCTGGTTGGACTGAAGACCCGCTTCAAGGATAAGGCGTGTTGTGCAGCTGCAGGTACTGCGGCACTTCTTCGTATCCGCCGAGTTGCACAGGGACGTTCCTGTGACGCCTACAGCACAGCAGAGCATGAGATTTGAGAGCACCGGCACTTCACGGGCCAGCAACCGAGGCCCATATGTTTGTGCGGTGTCATGGGCCTCAGGTGCCTGATACATCAGACATTTGATTGAAGAAAACATAGCATAACCGTTTGGACACAGATCAGGCAGGATAGAAAGGTATGCTGTGAGCCTGTGCGACTGGCCAGGATATTGCTTACCAGAACGGGCCCAGTTTTTATCGCCACCTGCATGACTCGCCGTACTTCTGTAACGTTGTATGTCAAATTGGAAATTTTACAGACTTATGGGGTTCTTCGGTCGCTTATGGTGAACTTACTGCTGTGGCGTACAGCAAGTATGCGACGTCCGTCCTTGCTGATTGTCAAGCATTACATAGACGTATCTAACAAACAACAATGCTCTAATCCCAACTAGACATGCTTCGCGAATTGCTCGCAGGGACATGTCGTGCGGTGGTACTGAGCGCTGCTGAGAAAACCTCTACTACCATACCCTGCTCTTATTGTATATGCCTGCGATGTCATACACTGCCGATCTAAAAGAAACATAATGATTTCACCTGTGTGCTGTGGTCGCGTAAAAACACAACCAAAATAATTAATGCTGCACAAATCGAGGACGCCCTGACCAAAACAGGATCCTACACAGCAACATCCATCAGCATGCGGTGTCGTCCTGAGCAGACAACGTAAAAACACAACATACCATGTGGCAAACAACGTGAAAACACAACCAAAATAATTAATGCTGCACAAATCGAGGACGCCCTGACCAACACAGGATTCCACAGAGCAACATCCATCAGCATGCGGTGTTGTCCTGAGCAGAAAACGGAAGAACACAACATACCATGTGGCAAACAACGTGAAAACACAACCAAAATAATCAATGCTGCACAAATCGAGGACGCCCTGACCAACACAGGATTCTACACAGCAACATCCATCAGCATGCGGTGTTGTCCTGAGCAGAAAACGTAAAAACACAACATACCATGTGGCAAACAACGTGAAAACACAACCAAAATAATTAATGCTGCACAAATCGAGGACGCCCTGACCAACACAGTATTCCACAGAGCAACATCCATCAGCATGCGGTGTTGTCCTGAGCAAAAAATGTAAAAACACAGCATACCATGTGGCAAACAACGTGAAAACACAACCAAAATAATTAATGCTGCACAAATCGAGGACGCCCTGACCAACACAGTATTCCACAGAGCAACATCCATCAGCATGCGGTGTCGTCCTGAGCAGAAAACGTAAAAACACAGCATACCATGTGGCAAACAACGTGAAAACACAACCAAAATAATAAATGCTGCACAAATCGAGGACGCCCTGACCAACACAGGATTCTACACAGCAACATCCATCAGCATGCGGTGTTGTCCTGAGCAGAAAACGGAAAAACACAGCATACCATGTGGCAAACAACGTGAAAACACAACCAAAATAATTAATGCTGCACAAATCGGGGACGCCCTGACAAACAAAGTATTGCACAGAGCAACATCCATCAGCATGTAGTGTTGTCCTGAGCAGAAAACGTAAAAACACAGCATACCATGTGGCAAACAACGTGAAAACACAACCAAAATAATTAATGCTGCACAAATCGGGGACGCCCTGACCAACACAGGATTCCACATAGCAACATCCATCAGCATGCGGTGTTGTCCTAAGCAGAAAACGGATAAACACAGCATACCATGTGGCAAACAACGTGAAAACACAACCAAAATAACCAATGCCGCACAAATCCAAGACGCCCTGACCAACATAGGATTCCACAGAGCAACATCCATCAGCATGTAGTGTTGTCCTGAGTAGAAAACGGAAAAACACAGCATACCATGTGGCAAACAACGTGAAAACACAACCAAAATAATTAATGCTGCACAAATCGAGGACGCCCTGACCAACACATGATTCCACAGAGCAACATCCATCAGCATGTGGTGTCGTCCTGAGCAGAAAACGTAAAAACACAGCATACCATGTGGCAAACAACGTGTCATCGCAACGAAAAAGAACCAATACCGCACAAATTGGTGACGCCCTGACCAACACAATAGTCCACTTAGCAACATCCATCAGCATGTAGTGTTGTCCTCAGCAAAAAAGGGGAAAACACAGCATACCATGTGGCAAACAACGTGAAAACACAACCAAAATAATTAATGCTGCACAAATCGAGGATGCCCTAACCAACAGAGGATTCTACACAGCAACATCCATCAGCATGCGGTGTTGTCCTGAGCAGAAAACGTGAAAACACAGCATACCATGTGGCAAACAACGTGAAAACACAACCAAAATAATTAATGCTGCACAAATCGAGGACGCCCTGACCAACACAGGATTCTACACAGCAACATCCATCAGCATGCGGTGTTGTCCTGAGCAGAAAACGGAAAAACACAGCATACCATGTGGCAAACAACGTGAAAACACAACCAAAACAATTAATGCTGCACAAATCGAGGACGCCCTGACCAACATAGGATTTCACTGAGCAACATCCATCAGCATGTAGTGTTGTCCTGAGCAGAAAATGGAAAAACACAGCATACCATGTGGCAAACAACGTGTCATCCCAACGAAAAAGAACCAATGCCGCACAAATTGGGGACGCCCTGACCAACACAGTATTGCACATCC
>LWCB01004710.1:0-12391 GCA_001630525.1 Coelastrella sp. M60 | reverse complement strand
ACACCAGTGACAAGGACAAACAATAAGTATGTAGGACAACACGAGACACACCTGGAATTCAGTCTCATGCAATGCAGTGCTCATGCTGTTGCTGATCCCCCGCTTTGCTTGAGAAATCTGGTGATCCGAGCATTGAATTCGAGCATCCACAGGCTGCACACACCATCCACTGTTTGTGACGTCCTGCATACCATGAAAGCAACACAAAACCTCTCTCGACGCAATTGGTGTACAGGATAAAGAAATAATTGGCGATGCAAGTGTGTGCCATGCAGTGTATGAGAGGTCATCATGAACTGGTACTGCTGAGCCAGGCAGTACCAGCCACTGACCCGTGGATGTAGCCGCTATCATCGTACATTGCTTTACATTGTTCATTTTTGTGTTACATTGTTCATTTTTGTTGTGTTGTGAATTAGACGGACACCTATGTGTTCCCCATCTGCTGAGCAGGTGAGGACCGAATGATTCTGTTGACCGAGATATTCATACATTGTTACAATGTCAACAAACAAAACACAATACACTCTGATCCCACAACATCATATTCATTAAACCTGCAGCAGACATACACCTGTAGTTTGTTTCAGCCATGCAAGATTACAAATATGTTGACTTCTGCAGGATACATTTACGTTTTTCCTTCCAACACTCCGAAACTTCGCTTCGTTCTATATGTCACTGGACTCAGCACACAGAAACGTAACAACAGGTCGAATATACATGTATGCTGTGGTAATGATGCTGTACAGCATGAGACTGTTTGACACTCAGAGACACCACAACATAGCACAGGACACTGAACAATTGAAACAGTACACTCACAACAGCCATGGATGTAGCCCGTCTGCAATAGGTGGACAATGCACACTTGTGAACCGTTTGTGTAGCATCATAAAGAACAACAACACCTGAGGATGTAGAACAGTACTCTGTAACCACCACCACCAGGGACCAGGACAAACAATACTATTGTTGAAGTATGTATAAGAAACATAGCAAGCACACAGAAAGCACAACAGGAAACATGCACAGCAGGTTGATGCATAATGCAACTAGGGCCGCTACTGTGGATACTGGGACACGCTGTAAGTTGAGAGCGACACCGAAGTCTGCTCAGACCACACTCCAATAACACCCGTATTACCTGCACACAAAGCGAATGTATTCGGTCAGCGGCTGTGTCTGCCAGCGAATTCCAGTACCACAGTAAGCGGCGGCCCATGGATGCTGTGCACTACACTTGGAGAGCTTGAAGTATGTAAGACAACATGAGACACACCTGGAATTTGGCCTCATGCAACGCAGTGCTCATGCTGTTGCTGATCCCTTGCTTTGCTTGGGAAATCTGGTGATCCAACTGAGCATCCACAGGCTGCAAATGCACCATCCATTGATGTTGAGGGCTCTTACACCTGAACAACAAACTGCTCCTGTTGCAAGACGCATACAGTTGTCAACATGTTGCTGATATGTGTGTAGCTATGCACAACATGTACTCATTAGGGTCATCCATCTAATGCCACACTTCAGTGCGCAGCTGCTGAAAAGGATGCTGCTGCCAATGTTATCATGCCACACAGTGCTGAGGTATGCTTTAGATATCACCAACGCATCCGCAGTGCACTACAACAGTGACACAACAAGCCTGCTTTGCAAAGGGAACCTCTCTGGCGCACCTACTACCATGTCACAGAGATATGATAAGCGAGGGTTTATATATCAGATACGCAACTGTACAGACCAACATGCCCCAACAATAATTGTTGCTGCACTCACACCACTGCGACCAGCCCTTCAGGAACCTGAGGGGGCTACTAATTACTTTCAGGCGTGTTAGGTACGCCGTTATGCGCTATACATTGTTTTACTGACTGTCGTGGGTTCTGTTCGGGCCCCACAGGTGTTTTCGAAGTCGTTCGTGGGTGCAGCTGCTGTCAGTGTACCACTGCTGCCAGCTCACCTGTGGGTGGGGGCCCCTGCTGCTGCTGATACTGCAAAAGAATCCAACTGCTACCACTGCAAGCTGTTACCGCGCAAGCTCTGCTTTCGATAAAGCTCTGCTTTGTAAGAAGATCTGCTTGAATGAAGTTTTGTGAAAGTGGCGTTACAGTGTCCTCCGGCGTACGGCTGTTGATTGGATACTTTGAACGAGTCCCTGCACCCCAGCACACCTGCAAAAAGGTGCTCCCGAAGGACGAGGCTGCCCGGAGCAGGGGATCACGCCCAGAGTCTCCTGGCACGGTGATTTTGGTGTGTGAAAGAAGTTTGGCTCATGCAGCAAAGTGAATGCAATGCTGGCTGATAAAACAAGCAACTGCTGCTCCTAAGGGGCCGCCACCCGAAGAAGAAGCTGGGACATGTAGCAGGCTCCAAACCTTCTGCGACTGATCCCAACCAGTTTACCTGTAGTACAGCACCATAGCACACAACTGTAAGTACCTTGGGGGCCATGGGGTGGCGACCCCAGCTGTGCGCTGCAATCCTTCGGCATAAATACTCGCCCATTGATCAATGCGTAGGGTCTAGAGACTTCCTTGTGACGTCCTGCATACCATGAAAGCAACACAAAACCTCTCTCGACGCAATTGGTATACAAGATAAAGAGATGATTGGCGATGCATGTGTGTGCCATGTAGTGTATGAGAGGTCACCATGAACTGGTACTGCTGAGCCAGGCAGTACCAGCCACTGACCCGTGGATGTAGCCGCTATTATCGTACTTTGCTTTACATTGTTCATTTTTCATTTTTGTTGTGTTGTGGATTAGACGGACACCTATGTGTTCCCCATCTGCTGAGCAGGTGAGGACCGAATGATTCTGTGGACCCAGATATTCATACCTTGTTACAATGTCAACCAGAAAACACAGTACACTCTGATCCCACAACATCATATTTATTAAATGTGCAGAAGACACAAAAATGTAGTTTGTTTCAGGCATGCAAGATTACAAATAGGTTGACTTGTGTAGGATACATTTATCAATTTCTCCTTCCAAACTCCAAAGCTTCGTTCTATATGTCACTGGACTCAGCACACAGAAACGTAACAACAGGTCACATAAACATGTATGCTGTGATGATGATGCTGTACAGCATGAGACTGTTTGACAGTAAGAGACACCACAACATAGCACAGGACACTGAACAGTTGAAACAGTACACTCCAACAGTCATGGATGCAACTTGTCTGCAATAGGTGGACAATCCACGCTTGTGAACAGTTTGTGTAGAATCATACAAGAACAGCAACACCTGAGGATGTAGAACAGTACTCTGTAACACCAGTGACAAGGACAAACAATAAGTATGTAGGACAACACGAGACACACCTGGAATTCAGTCTCATGCAATGCAGTGCTCATGCTGTTGCTGATCCCCCGCTTTGCTTGAGAAATCTGGTGATCCAACTCGAGCATCCACAGGCTGCACACCGTGTGGCACCATCCACTGATGCTGAGGGCTCTTACACCTGAACAACAAACTGCTCCTGTTGCAAGACGCATACAATTGTTAACATGTTGCATGTTGCTGACATGTGTGTAGCTATGCACAACAAGTACTCAATAGGGTCATCCATCTAATGCCACACTTCAGTGCGCAGCTGCTGAAAAGGATGCTGCTGCCAATGCAGTGCTGAACAGATATGTGCCCGTCGACAGCGTGGCGTGATAATGGGTACAAACTCACACCAGGGCACCTGTTGTATTGCGTGTGAAATGCGTATGGTAATCGAAGGCACCATAATGGTATGCATATGATCGGCTTGTCAGGCGATAACTTGGTATGCAGGGTTGCCAATCCTGTAGGCATTGGGGCTTGGCCCGTCAGTGATGTTTGTCCAAGTTAAAACCAGCTCCCCAGTGTATCCGAGAGTTTCTGGTGCGCGTATACAGGATCCAATCACATATGAAACTCTTTTCGAAGCATCATGTATCAGGTTCTTTGCTCAATGCATGCAAACCTATGCCGTAAGGCTTGACTCGGCGATGACACAGCAGCTCTGGATGGCAGCCCCAGTGCATGAGAAACAGCTGTGTCAGGCATATTCTACTGTGATGGTTGCATGGCCAAATTTGTGTACAATCAGGCAAGATCTGTTCAAGGTAATAGTACTGCCTCAGGCTCCATCTGTGCATGCACTTGACTTCAAAACTTGACTTGATGAAAGTAGCAACACCCACTACATGCTGGTTATATATATAAACTACCCATCAGCCATAGCAATGACGCCATCGGCCCCGCATCCCATTTCAGAAGCGGACAATACATGCAGGGTGCTTCCAGCATTATGCTCATAAACATCCTAATCTTCCATGCATTCATGAGATATCTTGCAATACTAGGAAGAGTCTGCTCGACAACATCAGCAGAACCCCAATAATCATCAGAAAGAAAACGAGCAACACGTTCACGTTCATCTACTAAAGCTAAATCATGCACACAACTTACATGCTAGTTACTTGCCAAGAAAATTTCTCACGCGCATGCACCTGTCATCAAGCTTAAAATTACACTGCATACACACCAGAACAACAACAGTGCAATGCAGCCATTGCAAGCCAGATGCTGCACCGGCAACATCCCCCTCGATTGCCACACATGTGACTCACAAAGTCCGCTGAAAGCCTATCAAGACAGCACACTGCAATATGAAAGCACAAGGCTGACAGCTGGCGACTTCAAGACAAGCAAAAATAAGACAAACCCATCTAGAACCGTTCTAGGTGGTTTTGTTATCTTTTGCTTGTCTTGGCGTTGGTGACCGTGGTCAATGGACACAACGCCTAGGCTCCTTGAGGGCATCAGCCAGGCCTGATTGGATGTGTCAAGCCTAGCGACTACACACAGCGTCACATACGCATGCTAGTACTGACCGCCAGTCTGGTAGATCCAACTGACAGTTGTCAAGCTATCCCAGCTTACAAATCAGAAACACAGTGAGATCTCAACATAAACTGCTGACTAAGCTAGTAGCTGTAATCTGCAGGTCTTCTCTCTGAAAGTGCTTGTGATGTTGCGTCCAATGGGAAAAGGAAAACACGATGTCTGTGGCTCACCCTGTAGCATATCTTGAAGGCTTTGCTGTGAAAGGACGAACACCAACTCTTTCTACTGCCAGCGCCTTCTAGAGTGCTGGGTGCGGCCATCGCTGGATGTTGTGCTGCGCAAGGTGTCTGATTGTCTTGCCATGCTTGCTGTTGTGTGTCTGACATAGCTGGGCTGACTGCTGCGCGAGCCCAATTGACTGACAGGGCTAGATAGTTGATCGATATGGGGTGCTGGCTGCTCAACATCGGCAGCCTGCAGAAGCACAAAACACCGCAGGCTCATTTGCTACAACCAGAGGACATAAGTTTTTGCAACCACATCAGATGCCCTCCGTATTCAGATACCCATCATCTGCGAGCTGCTTTGAAGCTACAAAACTAGAAACAACCTTGTAGATGCACCAAGCAGTGGAGGGCTGCACAAGCTGCAGTTATCGTCTGCAGCAAGGTCTCATCACCTCCTTGTTCCCACAACATCAACTCTCACCATGCCAATGTCAGCAGACTCTGACCACTCAAGGGAGGTCTGTTTCTCTTTGGCAGGCGACATGCTTCCCCGCAGGTCTGGGATCATCAAGTGTCCTTGTTGACGTTGATGCTCCTTCAGGCTTGGCACAGGCGAGCTGTTGATCCAGTCCCTCACCATGCTGTTGCGCTGATGAGTCTGCTCATGACCCTTTGCTAGAGATGTTGCATGCTGATGGTCTTTTTGTGCTGACACACATTCCCCCGCACCAAGCATAAGCATCCAAGATCCTGGTGCAGCAGAATTATGATCACCAACGCTTGTTGATCTTCTTATGCGTGCACATAACAGAGTGTGGCATTGCCGACATATGTCTGTCTTCAACCAATATCACAAGCAGCAGGAAGGAGTGCATTGTTGTTGACCAATGTATTCCTCCGCAATAGACAACAGTTATACTACACCAACCGAACTCACCAACAGCCAGTAGTGCTGCTAGGGCGATGCATGCAATCACTCCTGCCTGCCACATGCTATGCAACTGCTGTTGCATGTAAGAGAGTCGCTGTTGTGGACATATGCACCAATCAACAGCTTGGAAGTCTGAAGTAGGTAGAGCATCTGCGGCACACCAGGACGGCAGCACGGGGTGCCAATGGGAACATGGCATGATGCTGTTGGTCACGGGTTAACCCTCATCCACTGTAAGCCAAATTGGGCAGCTTTATGAGGACCTCTCAGCAGTCGAGCCGTCAGCTACCTCACAAAAACTGGATCGGTTGCTGCAGCTGCCGCCTGTCATATGCAGCATGATGGGCTGTCTGCCACTTATGAGTGTCACGAAACTGAGGGTTTGTCAATGTCCTCATCATGCTCAGCAACCATTCGCCCTGCTCATGCATCTGAGATTGCGTGAAACGTGCTAGTACGGCAACAAAGCCCCCTTACACCTACTTGCCAGCAGTGCCAGGTTAAGGCATGTTGATTGACAGCTGCTACTCGTAGTGCTGTTTGCTGCTTGGTCTGATGACATCGCCAACCCTGCTGTGAGCTTCACACTGCCAGCTACCCTGCATGCAAGCAGCCAGCAGAGTGCCTGAGCTCCATAGCAACATGCTCCTCGCAGTGCAACACATCACTGCATTTGGGAAACACATACAGCACAGGTTATAGCCCTGCAGAGCCAAGGGATGACAATGTGAGATGGCACTCACTTGATAACCTTGCCTGCAGTTATATCTCCTGCAAGCGCCAAGCCTGCAATCGAGAATGTGATGCACAGCAAGCACACTGTTGCTGCACTGGCAAGCCAGACGCCTATAAGCAATAGGGTCATCAGCACCCTGTAGCAGTGTACTCTGCAGCCACGAGGCCAATCTGCAACAACCAGACAGAAGTTTCAGGGACCAAGGCAGCATCAGCTTGGTATTGGCAGCATTCACCAGCGCATCCCAACTGCTGCTACCAAGACCTGCTGACCACGTGTCGGTTGGTGAAACCAGGGTTGAGTCTTTGTTTACAGTAGTGCTCTACCTGAGTATGTCAGGGCTCTTCGTTTTTGATGAATTTGAAGTTTCCTGATTACGCCGGCCAGTAGTAATAGCCCCATTACCGAGGAGATACTTGCAACAACTGCTATCTGCACTGCATCCACGCTTGCTGAGATCTGATCCAGCAGCTGCTCTTTCACACCAATGTGACGGAAGGTGCCCAGCATACTTTTTTGCATTGCATCGCTGTGTGAAGTCCTGAAAGCACAAACAACAGCACTGCTGGTTGTACTTGTCTGACAGCATCATAGCATGGAGTTCTGCTGCATAAACAACAATATCTATAGCTTACTTTAGCACACAGCACATAGGCCACATGGTCTGTCTTTGCCAACTCACCATACAACCAAGGCGGCAACAGCAATAGCTGCACACACGGTTGCGATCCAGGGTATGGCATGGCAAAAAGAGCAGAGCCGCTGATTGGCTTGTTTGTGGACAGGCTTGTCATCTGCAGGGCTTGTTTGCGGCTGAGGATGCTCCCTGTGTTGTTGCAGCAGAGAGGACAGTTACACAGGACTGCACTGGCGTGCAGCAAGTGGGGCAACAAGCAATTCTGTGGCTTCATCGTGGGATTTAAAGCTAATTATAGTGTCGAGGTGAAGGAATATGACATTGGCATCTGCATATATACTGCACAGCTGTGATGATTGTCTGCTTTATGCGCATCCAGCATCCAACAGACTCACCTGGTGAAAGAGACCTGAGAAGCTCGGCAATTACTGTGACGCGAATTCAGCCGCTGTCAGCAATTTGGTTGTGCTTACTGTATTACACGCGCTTAATACCACCTTACCTTTCAACCCCCTGTTGAAACAGTGGATTGATATGCTGGTTGGTGTGCATGACCATGAAGGCTGCAGATGCACCCACAGCGCATGAGTTGAGTTCAGATACACATCAGGTTGCTTCCGCACACTGCTGTAGCGGCTAACACACCACTCGAGGCTGTGAATGGTGGGTCAGGTAACAAACAGTGCAGCCGTGAATTGAGTTGCTTGGGAGAACGACCTTTCAAAGTGAAAGCGATAGGGAGATTCGTACTTCAGCATGCGATGGCATGCTGACAATCTCCAGTTCAAAGGCTGTTATTCGCAACACCGGTTCGGTGTCAACCAGATGTGGCTATGACAGCCAGGCTGTCGCCAATAGCCAATGGGTTGTAATTTACTGCAAAAAGCAGTATACTTGTTAGCCTATTACACGCATGGCATCTGTACAGTGTACTTCATGCCTGTATGACTAGGCACATGTGCAGGACATACATCTATATATATATAATCAACTTTGAAAGTCAGGTGCATGCACGCGAGAAAGCAAATAACTAGCAATATATCTGCTTGCCTGAATGTATGCATTGCCCTTTGCTGTCCCATGTGTAAGCAGCCTGAGAGAGTCCATGTCACCTCGCCGAAATGCATATTGTTTGAGATATTGTGGTGTTGTCTGTTTCTACTAGAAATAGTATTGCCTGTCTCAGCGAACCAGCCAACATGATGTGAAGTTGTTAAGTTGTGTCCCCATAAGCCAGCTGCTGGCGCTTTTGAAGGCGGGTTGAAACCCGTGTTGGACAGTGTTTGTTGGTGTAGCAGTAACGACTTCTCAGTGTTCAGAGTACTATCTGCGCATGCCTGTTTGTTGATGTACAACAGACAATGATAGTAGCGACCGCTGCTAGGCTTGCAACCACCACATCACTGTTGATTATTCAACCTGAGGTATCCACCTGATGGCCATGAGAAGGTCACCTTGCCAAGGTGTCTGGCTGGTAATAAGGCCTAGGGCTGATGCAGCACCTGCAGCAAACTGCATCCCAAGGCAGAGTATAATGTTGATGCGCGTTACACAGTATCACAAGAAGCAGTGCTTTTCCCTGTGTCACTAACACATGACTTCAAAACTTACCTGTGTTACTGAGCAGCAGCCTGCCGCTGAGTGGGCCGCTGGGTGGTGCTGTGAGCTGTGCAACGATGTTGTGACAAGAAAGGAGAACTTGGCTTGTGTAGCAAACTGAATGCAATGCCGAGTAGTTGTGTCCTCCTCAACATCACTCCTTGTCAGGACATTGAATGTCTTGGCACCACAGGTTGCATTGGAGCCCAGGCAGTCAGCAGCATACATTGTGAATGGGTGTGCCAAACAATGCCATGCAGACTTCAGAGGCTTGCTTGCGGTATTCTCAGCATCACGTATTTCATTGGAGTAGTGATAGACGGTCTGGCTCCTGCAGCAAACTGCATGCAGAGCAAGCGCCGTGTTCCTCAAGAGTATGGAGACTTGGCTTGATCAGCCACCTTCAGGACTGAGGACTCCAAAAGTGACAACTGCCTGGCATTGCATCCATCGGCTTATGGGCTCCAAAGCAAGGTGGCGCTGACTCAATTGCACCAGAGGTTGCACAGGCTGTGATAATATGGTCTATACTTCTTGCAGCCTGTACTCTGCGACAGACACTGAGTATTGGAGGATGTCCAAGTCTGCCAGCAAAAAGCATACATACATTGAAGGAAAGCTTTGACAACATGAGCTCATAAAAGCATGGCTGACGAAGCCTGGCAACCAGTGCTGCAAGCTCAAAGCTGCTGAAACTGATAAATGCAGTACACCTATTGCTTTCCATCCAGCTTCTGCCTGAAAACAGGAAACCATATTAGCATCTTACACCGTCACCTTGGTCAGTTGGTAGTTGCAATGTGATAGACTGGTGCCTGTTTCAGGCGTGCTCTGGCACCAAAGTGCAGCTGTACGGGTCTGTGCAGTCTCATTGACGTGTCCTGTTTGAATTACCTCCGGAGGGAATGTTGGCGCATCAGCATCACTGTTGGCGCATCAGCATTGATAATGGCTTGTCCACAGTTCACAGTGCACTCGGCGTCATCATCATCAGCCCAATGACTTATCAGCCCTGCCGCATCGACATATGATATCCTCCTGATGCCTCCTGCCTCTTGTCAGTCACAGTACACTTTCGCGGTATGTTGCAAACACACCAGTATTGCTTCGCATCAGTTATCCATTTTGGATTGTCAAATAGAACAGCCAAAGCAACGGTTACTTTACCAGCTGGGGTAGGGCACTTGGACAGAGGTAGGTGTTATCCAAGCAGCATGTCTGAACAAAGACGGCTTGCTATTTTGCTTATGTTGCAGCATGTTTACTTACTGCTGAGAGCTTTATCTCAGGTATCACGTAACGCTGCATACAAGAAGAGCTTTTGACTGAAGTCAGCGCTGGAGCATGTGCGTAGCGTCAGCGGATGGCAAGAAGCCGAGCCAACCGAGATGTTGATCAATTGACACGAGAGTAAATCTCCCCTTGGGTTACTTGCCCTACCTATGCGATAGCAGCGTTCGATCTCACACCACGAAGCTGGACAGTACATCCGTACATAAATATGTCAAAATAAACGCAAATAAAATCTACGAGCAAGTATAGTCAGTTCGCTCAGCTGGCGCGAGATGCGTATCACCCTACCATGGCACTGTCAAACGGGATGTACAGTTGCACATCGCGTCAAGCAGCGATCTTCATGCCTTTGAAAGCGCAAACTTTGACATTACTTTTTAACAATTTAATCCAAAGCTCAGTGCTTCAAAACGGATGAATTTGTCGAAGCAACGACAGAACTCGACAGGCATAACAGTTGGCAGGGACACCGTCAATGTGCAACGCGACAACTTAAGCAGAGCGCGTGCGCATTCATACCACCATGACGGTAACTGTTGCATTCACTTTGCAACACTACAATCAAACTCTTCGAGTGTTGGGATCTGCAGTGTTCGCGAGTGAATACAGGAGGAGATCAGCTGGTTCTTCACAGGTACAGTGCTGATATATATCCTCAACATTTCTTTGCTCTATTATATGTCTTTCTTGTGTAGGATGAAGCAGCCATCATCGACTCTCCTTAACGATGCTTGTCGATGCTGTATGACTTTATAACCTTCATGCACACCAAGACCACAGGCAGTCACCAAAAGGAAACAGCTTTTCTTCAAATGTAATATGGCAGGGCCCGTGCGTGACGTCTTGACCCTATCTCAACTCATATCACGTTTACATCGCGGCTGCAGGGAACGCCCGATACCTTACGGCAACTCTTCCAAGGCGCAGACACGTCAAGCAAGCCATGAAGATATCTAAGTGGTTTTGTGGGATCCTACTTCTCGGGCTCGTTGCGTCCGCAGCTGCATCAGGTGCGTACACCCTGGTACTCAGTTGACTGGGTTACATGCTTTTTACACGCTGTACCACGCGGTGCAAAGCAGACATGTGTTAATGACCAATGTCTTATAGCAGCATAGGTGAGATGTTCTACATGTGACAGACTAGCCGGTTGCCGTAGACCCGTAGGACAGGCTGGTTTCAGACAAGCAACGTGTAGTGGTTGGGCAGTGGCTGCTGCAGCATACACATACATGGCCAAATCTGTTTTGCACATACAACACAAAGTATGTCTGCATAAGCAGCTTATCAGCTGCGCCAGAGCTGCCACAGCATCTTGTATCTAGAAGATCACATTGCATGTTTGTGTGGCTCAGCAAACACACCCACTGCCAGCTGATCTTCTCATGGTCTTGCTTGCAGATCGGTCTCTAAACCAAGCTCCTGCAGCAGCAGCAGCTGCCCCTGCAGATGCCCCTGCTGCCCCAGCCGAAGCAGAGGCTCCTGAACCCGAAGCACCACCACCCACACCCGCACAAGCAGCCGCTGCTGCCATCAAGGCCATTTCTGAGGCAGAGGGTGAAGTCATCAACTATCCATATGGCGGCAAGGAAGGCAAAGACCTGCCAAGGATTGTTGGCCCAACCTTCAAGTTTGGTTTCAAGGATGGTGTTGGTGCTTTCCAAGGCTGGAATGGTGGGCTTGAGCTTCCCAAAGTGATTGATCTTGGTGGCCAGCGCATCACTCGCTCAGGACTACGTGGACGCAGGTTGTCACAGGCTGCCCCTGCAGCAGAAGCAGCAGCTGCCCCCGCAGATGCCCCTGCTGCCCCAGCCGAAGCAGAAGCTCCTGAACCCGAAGCACCACCACCCACACCCGCACAAGCAGCCGCTGCTGCCATCAAGGCCATCTCTGAGGCAGAGGGTGAAGTCATCAACTATCCATATGGTGGCAAGGAGGGCAAAGACCTGCCAAGGATTGTTGGCCCAACTTTCAAGTTCGGTTTCAAGGATGGTGTTGGTGCTTTCCAGGGCTGGAATGGTGGGCTTGAGCTTCCCAAAGTGATTGATCTTGGTGGCCAGCGCATCACTCGCTCAGGACTACGTGGACGCAGGTTGTCACAGGCTGCCCCTGCAGCAGAAGCAGCAGCTGCCCCCG